>DWGJ01000647.1:0-27031 GCA_018246895.1 Aspitha aspitha aspitha | reverse complement strand
AACCATAAGAGATAGATATATGCTGTCGCAGACTTTTCTGTAGTATTTTTGTAGATCTACAATTCTCTAGTACATTATTGATAGACTTTCTTTAGATCGATAGATAGATTTTCTTTTCAATGTACCTACCTATCGCACAAAAATCATCCTGAGTGATAATCGAACAAGTGGCCTACAGCACAACAATCAATATCAGCGGTCAACTAACCATTGCATCAACAGGCCATCAATTACTTCATATCAGATATGTAGTAGATCATGTAGGCTACATGTCCGATTGCCAATTTTTAAACATAAAATATATAAATGTGAACCATTCCTTTATATAATAAAGCAAAACTGATTGGCCAAAAACATTAATATATTCAGTTTATATCACATTATCACCAAATAAGCCGTACACCGGTATTGGAATTGAAGGCTCCGTTTATTGCGATAATCGTTTAAAATTCCGCTTCGCGCCAATCATTTTCTAGAAGTCCTACTTACGGTAAGGATTGAAATTGATCGTAAATATATAAATAATGTAATAAATATTCATAAGACAGTTAAGGAAATGAAGATCTAATTCTCTTCTCGCAAGCAACGGGGCGTGTATGTAGAATGCGCTGTTTTCAAACAGACATACAACAATCTATTGAACTTTGTATTGAGCACTTTTTATCGTTCTTCATTGTATTTGCTGTCTAATCTCATGAGAAAAGATCTCTTTTATTTATCTATTATCAATAATTGTCGTTTACAAAAGTGCAGACTTTATGCACTGTCTACTACTTGAACCATTAAGAAAATATATTCGTGTTCGAATATAATAATTAAGTATAGGTAATCTCAATAAGAGCCTAATTATTTGCATAATATTCTCATAAAAAAATTCATATTCTATTGTGTGGTGAACGCATTCGTTTTGGGTTATATGAAGACGCAAGAACATGAACTATTGATGCGTCGTCAAAATACGTCAATTCGCAATTGATTTTCCGAGAACTCGGTGCGAACGTTAATAGACGTTCAACGGACAAAGCTTCCGTTCAATTTTAGCAAATATTCTTAGTTGCGTCATTAAATTAATGACCATTATTTGTAGGATATAAAACTTTAATGTGAAATTTCTTCCGTAATGCAATCGACGCCTACTGTATATTTACACGCTTGTTTGTTATACGGGCAGGCAGAGGCGACGGATTCCTATCGATCGAGCCCGCGACAATATAATTTCGCCGATTCTATTTCACTTGTAATATATGTATTGCGATAAAACATTGAGCATAACATCGATACGCAGTTAGGCAGCGCTGTACAAATACATATAATAAATAATCCTATTAACATAACTATAATTCGTTATTTATTCAAACGTACCATTAGAATTATCGTCTGTGCGTTTGACATTCACTGCTGCTATAATCTCGCGACGTTTTTATGTGCTTTCTCTGAATGTTAAAACGTGTGTGCGTACAGTTACGCGCGTATGCAAATCGCACGGAATGTTGTATCACTTGGAAAATAAGGCATTCGGGTCGTTTATTGAAATAGATAACGCGGCTACGCGACAGAGGTTCCGCTTAAAATAATTCGAATCGTTACTTAATTACCTACACGCTGCAGCGGGAAAAAAGACTCAGCGATTCGACCAAACGGAAAACATTTTTTCTGTCACAATCCACACCGGAGCGAGATTGTATTTCAGTCGTCCGGCGTGTCGTAAAGCACTCGAGAAGATACGAAGCTTCACGACGATGCGACGAAGAGAGTTGAGTTCCGAGTAGATTCGCACCGCGCCTGAACGCTTGTCTATGCCCGGGCTTGTACTTCAAAACGCTTTACACTCACATTATACGTAACACCAAGTGATTGGGTAATTTTTAGTGAAAAATGACTTGAAAAGTTTGAAGAGTGTGTGAAATTCGAAGCTACCCGAATATGACTCGGCAAATTGCACCGAGCAGAACCTCTGCTACATAGATACTCTATGATCGTGGTGTCGCCCGTTTTAAGGCCGGTTGTAGACATTTAAATATTATATTATAATATTATTATTATAATATTATTTATTAGTATACACACAACACACAACCGATTTATTAAATTAACATTTATTTTGGACAGTTTTCGTTGAAACATGCAAACCTACCATGTGTATTTAAGTGAATGGTCAATTAGAATGCATTTTATGATAATAGAATTATAGACACTGGTACTGATGCTATCCGAAATAGTCCATTATGTTTGTGAAATAGTTAAATTAGAAATTTGAAAAGTCGAATAACCATTTGGAAACAGAACAGTCAGATGTTACATTAAGCAATTCAGTTAAAATACCCCGTTTCAGGTGGCAGAGGTTTTCAGATACTCTGACCCGAAATGTTGTCTCCACTCCAGACAATACCTGCAGAACTGAACCAAGAATTTAATCGTTTATCAGCAGACAATTTCGTGTTCCCACCCATAGTTCAATCTTTTACATATTTAGCACGCTAAGCGAACAAATACGCAACAGTGACGACCGCAAAGTTACGGCAGAAACGGCATTGCCGCGGACGCGTCGCACGTCGCACAAAACGCGTAATAAAACGTCGACCACACAACAATACGCCGGCATACGCCACAAAACCGCGCCATAATGCACAATAAATAAAAACGAGGCGATCCCTTTTCTTTTTTTGCTCTCTTACGAAAACTACACTTTTTACGAACGTGATTTCCACGACGGTTTTTTTCGGAGCGTAACGCTTCGTACCGGGGCGAGAGACTTTTTATGCGCATTTACGCGGTACAAAGCATCGCAACATTGACCGTAAGATAAATGGAATAATGCCTTGTGGGGGGAAAAAAAAACTCACGTAGGACGCGACGTCCAATTTAGAGTGGTGACGCGGGATGCATAAAAACGAAAGTGCATCGAGCAGTATGCGATGCGGGATGTACGAAGGTCAGATATCTCGAATGCTATCGGCTTATTCGGTTCCGCTGACACGCGTTCCATAAATCGGATTCGTATTCGTATTTAAACAGCTACAAGTAAATTGTTAATGAAAAATTAATACAAATGGAATCATGTATTCAATTGTTATCGTTTATAACTTATTACCCATTTAGCAGTGCATTATTCTGTAAAATATAATTATAATTTGAAACGGCAACATTTTAGTTGCGCGATATGTTTATGGTTTAGATATAAAACCAAAATACTGGTAATTTATGTTGCATTCGAAAACTACTTTTTGTATTAAAGTTAATTAAGTTAATTACGTTATTTAAATTTCGCTCGTAGCTACTGAGAAAGGCCGGACGCGGTCATCTCTCGGATGGGTGACCGATGGAGGTAAATTTAATGAACATTTTTGAACCATTAGGAAATCGACAGCGGTTGTCATCGTTGATGCAACCAAATGAATTTGAAGCACATTTTAAAAAGATCACACACACACAATGCCACATCCAAATACCACTATATCCGAATACTTTGCAGCAACAAAAGCTAGATACGGTATCGAGATATGATATTATTTTCTTGTGCGCGCGGGGGTAGCGTGGGGTCGGAACGGCCCGCGCGGCGGGAGGGGCCCGGGGTCAGGTGGATGCGACTTCGCATTGTGCCGTAAACACATCTGATGCGCACCAAGCGATATAATTTATGAAGGTGACTGCAGTACGTGAGAATTGGTAGCGCGATCCGAGTGAACTTCTGTAGTTTTTTTCTATTTTGCGTACCCACGTACCTACCATAGCTACCTTAAGTAGTTAGGGTCGAATGCTGCCCCTTCTGCCAATTTCACACGCAAACAATGTGATGCCAAATTAAGCAATTCATACATACATACATACATACATATCGTCACGCCAGGTCCCTAACAGGGTAGGCAGAAAGAACGTACTATGTGATACTTATATAGATATATTTGCTACATCCAGACACAGCAAAAATAAATGTGCTGCACACACAAATGTTTGTCTTGGATGACAATAGAACTTACGAGCTCCGGTTTTGCGGTGAGGATCTCCAACCACTCGACCACGAGGCCGGTCAAATTGCGTTCACTCGATTCACTTCGAATTGCGTGTTCTAGCAAGTGGCCAAATGTCACGTATAAAAGCATGACAAGCGCGGCTCGGATGTCGCGAGCGCGAGGCGAATCTTAATACCAATTCAGTTGTATCTGAATTATTTTTCGCATGACAGTCCCGTAGGGCTGGCAGATAAGACTGCACACGATCACCTACATATTGCCAACTAATATAATCTCATACTAGTACATACATACCGTCACGCCAGCTCCCTAACTGGGTAGGCAGAAAGCAGCGAGTGCCAAATATCTCTGTCCTTACAAACCTGCCGTGCTTCATCTATGTCCCTACATTCATCACTCTCTTCATGCATACACGCCGGTTTCGGAGGCTCTCGACTCCCCCCCCTATCAGCCATTAATATATAGTAATATTATGTCATATTAGTACGTACTGTTAATGTCACTAATGCATTGTTAGTACTTCAATTGTGGTACAATTTAAATCTCTATGAAATAAAACAAAAAATTACACAGACATACAATAATTCAACCTTCCCAGATAACAGATTTTTTTATCATAGCGATAATCGACGAGCACTCATCAATAGGAGAGAAACCTCGCTCCGCTAAGCGAGCGTACTAATGAAGGCTAGCTAATGAAGGGATCCTATTTGTTCTTAACAAACATCCCTGGTGGAAACGCACCCTTGGGGTCCCTAATAGCTAAACAGAAACGTTAAACTGTACTGTTTCCGTTAAATAGACAAAGATCGCCAAATGAGCATTTGAATAATAGGCACGACAGCCCTGGCCGCCGCCGCCCGCGCACCGCACTCGACTCTCAGGTACCGTCGCTTATCGCGCCATCTTTCCACTCAAATTATTTATTTCCTCCCAAATTCACCACACTATCGACACGCGGTCCAAACGCTGTAAAAACGCTTCTATCCCCATTGCAATAGGTCACAGATGCACCGCACGTGATGTGGTGTAAAAAAACGGTACGAGACAGAATCTTTGTCGCCGCGTGATATTTCATTAGAGCTTCGAGATTAACTTATTAAAGGGCGTCCGCGTTGGCTCGGTTGTTTTTTGTGATCAAAAATATACATCTTTAATGTGTGCGCGCGTGTGTGTGTGTATGTGTGTGTGTGTGTGTGTGTGTGTGTGTGTGTGTGTGTGTGTGTGTGTGTGTGTGTGTGTGTGTGTGTGTGTGTGTGAATGTGTGTGTTTTACATTATTTTCATTCGATTCTAGACGGCGGTTCTCGCTTCTTGAGACTGTCGTATCGAATCGAACGCTATGTGACGTGACGCTCGCCAAAATGGAAAAACAAAATCGAACGCACGAAAATCGATTTCAATTCGCGGCAAAGTCAGTCATAAGATTCGTGAGTTGAAATAATTTGATTTCATGTTGAAATCTACGAATTAAACGCTCTCACTGCTTCTGTCATTACTGTTAAAGAAACAGATTTTGCAATAGTCATATATCTCTTTATAAAATGTTCCCAATTTAATCCTGATAATGTTATTATTAAGGTTAGATAGCAGGTACCTATAGTTGAATATTTTCATCCAATACTGCCTTCGATGGCTGTAGAAGTGTAGAAAAATCAAACAAACAACAACAACAACAACAAACAAACAAAACACAAACGAACAGTGCATTAATATTGATCCGATTGAAATATCTGCCGTTTGGTATATAAATAAGACATTCCTACAGTCCCATTACTAAAGAATACTCGCCAACTAATTCTTATTAACACCTATACTAACTGAATTCACACTAACAGTCAGCTCCCTACAGCCCTGTTACGAGTCGGTTACAGATGTCCATGGGCGGCAGCGGCCACTTGTGACTGCTGCCTGCTCGTTTGCTACTCTATTCCAATTAAAAAAAAATTAGGATTTATACTATTTACAGCCGCATAGCTCACGAAATAATGAATATACGAGTATATGGTATTTACCTACTTACTAGGGACCTAAGTGCACTAATAGAAAATTAATGAGAATAATGATACAGTTTGATAATAATGTGGAATTATTATTTTAAGGTACTTATAGTTACATTTTGCTTAGGTATAGGATGTAAAGTTTCGACGACTCGTTTTTGATACAAACCGTTGAAGAACGGAAGTTCAGGACAGCATCTCTTTTTCCCGATACATTCATATAAGAATCATTCGAGATAGGAGCGAATAGACATTTTGTAGACAAGCATGCTACTTAGGATAGGCTGCATGTCACTTACTTTCAGGTGAGTTCGTAGTCAAGCGCAAGTCTATTTGGTAATAAAGAGCAGGCCGTTCTTCAATACGGGGTTGCTAAAGGCCTCTATGTAAGTTTCAAAATGTATTCTAAAGTTACCAGCCGAGTATTAAACTGCGATATATACTTACTTTCATAAGCAATAACTAATAATGCAGGTATATAATTAGAAAATAATGCAGTAATACGATATCCATACAGTAGAGTATTTTGGTCTTCGTGCTTCAAATAAGTAAATGATTTAACAAATGTTATCATTGCACTTCAATACTTTCTACATAAGGTTCTAGTAATTGCTTTAAAAGCGTTTTAAAGTCTCCGTTAAGTGTTAATTAGATTAACGCACTCTGAATATTTTACCTTCATCAGCGCACGAATTCTTAATTTAGTGAAATGTTATCCAAATTTTTCGACGATTGCATTTTAATTGCTTTCTAATGTTATAGAAAGCGAAAGTTTGATATTCAAAGCACTTATTGCTACTCATTCCCTAACTTTAGAAGTAACTTTTTGCCCATTTGAAAAACTGAAGTGTTTTGTCTTGTTTTTTATTATCTTGAAACCACGAAGGGTTTTTTAAATTAGGTTATTGGGATCCTTTTGTATTTAAATAGGTACAGAATAGTCAATATACAATCTACATTATTATTGAAATCCACATTAGTATTAAATCATTTATAATATTACGTTTAAAATTACGTTGTCATGTCATAAGTGCAAAAAATGTCGCAATCAAATTAGTCTTAAAATTAATGCAACTTCGCTATTGTTTCAATATAATCCGGATGAACTGGATAAAGTTAATAATGAACAATGCCAGAAGGCACATTTACTCGCGCATAATTTTGGAAAGCACTTAAGTGACCTCCATTTTAAATATTCATTCATGAGTAATGTTGGAGATAGGTACTCCCTTGTTAACTCAGGTGAAGATTAACTTGGCTTTTTCAGTTATACATTTATTATGAGGAAAATTATGATACTCACACATACACTCGCGTTAGAACGAGTATTATTATTACTAAACAGTATTTTAGTTCACATTGGAAACTAGACTTCCTTAATTTTCACCGACAATAAGATTAGAGTGAATAAAATACATTATTAATTTATTATGTAAATGTTACGTACATTTAATTATATATAATGCTTACGAAATATTAAAAGGTAGGTAACTTTCCTTTTGAACAAAATTGATAGTGGGCCCTTTTTCGCACTGTAATAATGGAAATTTAGGGAACAAAGAGCTGTTTCATTTATTTAGGGCAGAAGGCTACAGAAGCTATTTTACATATCAATGTATATTTTGAAACCTCCATTGTGACTCTAGTGTTAACTTAACGTATTAACATTTTATTGGGTAGAAGGGGTAATAAAATTCGACATAACTGTGTTAATGTGAAACTGAACGGATGTCGAAATATGCTCCCACTGATCATTAGATTAAGATTAAAAACCAAGCAATATTAGCAATATATAAACACAGCAAAGTTTCTCAACTTTTGAACCAAGGACATTGAAGAAAATAAGTTAAAAAGGACTAATGATAATTATAATTCATGAAAATTTAACACAGCTACAATCTAAAATCATTGATAAGCTCTTAGTCAAATTTTGCTTCTTTCATTTTGTTTTAACTACTCTCTTATCTTCGTTTAATAAATCTGCAGGCTTATCCCTTAATCACCTCCTGTTTTAATTAATGTAGACTATAAATACAAGTTCAGCCGATGTCTTAACATAATTGAGTAAAATATCTAGGTCCTTTTACTACCTATGTAAAGAAAAGCAATACGTAAAATGAAACTGAAAGGAAAAACAAACTGTTACCGAATCGATTTGTTGACTAAAGAAAGCGCCAGCCTCGCCCCTATTAGTGCGTCACGCCGCAAACAATGGCACTAACAAGAATAGTCGATAAATTCAGTACACCTGAACGTTTTATAGCCATTCTGCACGGGGGTGACCGCATGTGTTTGGTTTCTATTGATTTAGTCTGCGTATATTGTTATCAATATTAGCAGTTCTGCACAGAGATCTATGAAATGCATACTATTTGGCATCGTTCAGTTTCCAAGGTCAATGATCCTATCTTTAATGAAGCGTATTGTTACAATTTATTATTATTTGATAACATAATAACAGTACAGGTTAATGTTATTATATGTTTCAATTGACACCTTCGAATTTCATCAGCAACCTCATTTACCTTGTTCTAAATATCACATTTTAGTGGCATGGTCGACAATCGTCGTCGACATCGTCGACAAATCATTGTAATCACAAAGTGACGTTTATCACCTTCAAATGTCCTTTTAATGTATTTCATATGTTTCCTTGTGCGGGTTAGCATTTACGGGGATAGCTGTAACAATATTAAAAACAAAGAACAAGCACCCTGTTAGGGACCAGGCGTGATGGTATAATAATAAGTATCCATACTCATCAAATTCATTATTTTCCTTTCATTGTTACAATTAAAAATGTATTTCAATAACAACACACTGATTCGCCAGTTACAACTCAACAACCGTACATGATGAATGCTAACATGGCTCGCATAATAATTACTCAGGACTAATTAACGTGTATACACCGCTTCAATAAAACCAGTAATTCCAACATTGACAATAAATCGATAAACAATCCACAAACTAATCAGTAAACAACGCAATGATTGAGATGCGATTCATACATAATTTAAAGCATAAATGACTTCGAGTGCGATACGAGGAGCCATGTCATTACACGATACAGTTGAAAAAAAAGTAATGGCGAATTTGACGAAAAAAGAAAAGTCTCAAATTGTTCCGCAGTCGGTTGTATTAAAGTTTCCGTAATTGTAACCAACAATGGGCTTTATTTTGACTGCTACGATCTACGAGGCGGGGGCATCTAACGCAATTTATTTCCCGGGCGAAATAAGCGTCTTCATTTTTCTACTTGGGAATTGCGGTCACATACCATCCGGTTGGATGTAAAGAAACGGGCCTTTGAACAGAGGCTAAGTGCAGAAAAGTGTCGGACGTTCCTCTCGCAGTCTCGGTAAAAGAATGTCCGCAAGAAAACTCTCAGTTGACAATTCCGAGCAAATTTCTACAATGTCGTTGGAAATGCTAGGAAGTATCGCAATTTTAATTTTAAGTCTCAAGAATGTTAATTTATACAGAGAACGTAATTAAGGAAATTCCAATATCTGAAGTATAATTTTTTAGCTACAAATTGAACGGCCTTTTCCAACAGGCCTAACTCCAATGAATAGTGTCACTAATTGCGCTAATTGACATAAACAATGCCAATAGCCCTCTTTGATGTTGTCTGGTGATATGCAAGGACGGCAATTATGGATTCCCGCGATCGATGTCTGGTCGGTTTCTTCTCTCTTCGGATGAAAAACATAAGCCGTATTAGTGAAACTGTGTCATCATTTTGAGGTTTAAAGTTACTGTTTCTAGCAGCGGACGTGTGGATGTACTTTAAAATTGTCGTCTTCGCCGTGCGCTCGATTTAGAGTTGGTTTTTCGCCAAGTTATTTGGCTTAAGGAAGACAAAAGACGCTGTAATAATGTCAGCCAGAAGAATGGAGGCAGAACAAAACAGTGAAGGGGCGAGTCGCAGTTGTGCTATTGTTGCGAACGGCACTCCCACACAATGTCATATGTTGTTCCGTGTTAAAAAGCAGTGATAAAATTGTAAGCTGAGTTTGGAATTTGGAAAATGGTATATTGATGGGAAAAGTGCTATATTATGCCCCTAAAGCTCTTTTATTGTTACTATATCAACACCATAGAATGATATACATATGTACGTTCACAATAAGAATGAAATGCCTTACACTTCATCCTTGTCCGAAGTTAAAAATGACAATATTAATAATAATTCTTTCAACTACTTTTTTATTCCATTGTTAAACACATGTCTAGACTCTTGATAACAAGGTTTAAAGCCATTGTCTACCATGCTGGCCAAATGTGGCCAAATATATAAGACAATTATTTACATTCTGTATCTGTAATATTCCATCTATGATAGCCTTGTACATATTTAAGTTTTAAGCCTTCAAGTTGTGGCACAATATTTTCAATATGAATAAATAATACCAATAATAAAGTAAGAAACTATATTATGATATTACTAATATGTACGAAGTTTCTGTTGTAGTGATGAATAATAATACATATAGGAGAATGGCGCGGCAAATTTACTAAACTAGAATATAATTAAGTTGAGCAAACTAATTTGTATTAACGTCTGTTCTACGGGTAGTTGTTAAAAGTTATAAAATTCGGCGAGAGTAATCAACTAATGAAAATTTAATTATTTAATAAGTTGTAGCTAGCTGTTCCTGAAAGTTGTAGGCATATACTATGCTGCGTCTACATACATATAGTATAAAACTTGTCAGGTAACGAAAATTAGGAGTCGGGTTTTTCGCGGCGATACATGAGCTCTTTTGTTACAAAAGGTTTAGTAAATGCTCTAGCATAAATACCTCATAGAAAAATTATTATTTTTGTGTAAATATGTATTTATAATGGCTCTAGGAATGTTTTAACATAACGTTACTACATTCAATCATTCTAAATGAGAGCTCTAAACGAGATTATCATGTTACGTTATTTTCGATCTATGAAATAAATAGTCATATTATAAAAATAAATAAAACTAAATATCACAAGGGCTTGAGGCATGAATGGGTCGGTTGAAACACATAGTTAATCTGAAATGCAGAATTGATTGTTTCATAAAAAGTAGTATATCACGAGTACCATACGAGAAATGGGAATGCCTTTAGATCATAATACAATATTCTTGTTCAGATGATAATATAATATCCTAGCCGGTTGCCGACTATCGCTAGAAAAGGGGATGATAAGTAACGGAACGGCTCAATGACAAAAAGTAATCCTGCAGAAATTGAATTTAGCTCACTTGGATCAGCGAAAATTTCCAGGGTGATAAATAATAACATAAATTTTGTATGAAATTTGTGAAAAAATACGCGAAGATAGTGAAATGGCTAAAAAAGATTTTTAAAGCGCATCAATCACGACATTATTTCTTTTTCGTTCTTTGTTTCTTACATTAGCTGTAGAACAAAGACTTTATAGTCCAGGGTTACGGGTAATGCGTAATGATGCGTATTGTACTGAATTTTGTTATTCAATTAGGTTACATTTTATTTGATTGATTTTGGTGAGCAAATCGAATAATATATGTAGAGATAATTTTATGACATAGTAATTTACATTAAGAATACGTATAGTTTGAAACAATGTTTTAGTATTGACACATTCTGAACATGGATGAAGGTCATTTTACAAATACAGGTGACCATCATGTTTTGGACTCATTATACGAGTAGCAATAAAACCCTATAGCTAAGTCGGTCAAGGCTATAGTTCTATAGCGAATGCTGTTGTGGGGTTATTATGATGGACATTATAACTGAGTCATGGTGAGTGCTATATTCGTTTGGTATTGTTTCTATTCCAACATCATGGAAATAAGAGGATTTAGACAACGCCGTTAAGAATAAAAACGAGTTCGCGGTGTCACAGCCGAAGATAAACGAATGTTTCAAAAACTCTGAATTAATTAAAAATTGAAACGTGTACTGTTCAATCTTACAAATACATAGAGGTATATTATTTATCGATCCATGTTTAATTGATTATCGATTGTAGGTACTGGTCGACCGTTCCCGTAGGTGACCCTTAAGTAACCAGTTAATTGAAATAAAATCCATCTTACAATGTCATTGACTCGAAACTGTCTGCGAAATATTTGCATTCATTATGATAAGTGCCAATGATGTTGTGGGCACAGTAATTACGAAACATGTAGATGGATGTGTGTTGGTATTATCGTTTTTGCATATTTTGTATGAAACGCCGGGAAAATTAATTGATAAAGTTCTCTCCGCCACGTAGCACAAGGATATAAATATTCATCAAAATTCAAAGGTACGTAGGTAAGTACGGGAATATCAATCTTTACTTTGGAAAGACGGAGTATAAGGAAACATTGTATAAATTATTTTTGTGGAGAATTAATGATTTGTGTTTGAAGCATAAATTTGCGTGCAAGGTTACGTTCTTCCTGTAATGTTTTGAGATAAATTCGTGTTGTCAATAAGCACCGATGCGGCCATCTTAAATCATAAGCGAAAACGCATAATAATAATAATACTACGGGTAGTATTATTACTTAGAAATTAATTTATTTTTATTCGATTTTTTTGAGGGTGTCTTTTTATAAATAGACTGTATCATTCAATAAGAGACGCACTAAGCTTTACTATTATTCTTGTTGTAAAAAATATCCTTGAAGTAATCATGCAAACATTCTTCCTAATGATATTCATACTTCGTAGGTACAATGTTTTATTGTGGCATGTCAGTGAACAGAACGATTTTTTTAGAATCAGACCGAATATTCAAACGCCCACCGATGAGATCAATACGGAAATTTATTCAAATTGTAACAAAGCTATCAATTTTGTTTGATAAAGAACTCTTAAACAACAATATGTATTTAGGTATGCACCGGTACCTCAATTGAAATGACTCACGGTGTAAAACACGGTATACCCCTCAGCCAACGTAAACGACACAATGATTTTTTTGTAAAAATGGTTTAATAAATATACTAAAACGCTCTTCGATTACTTATATTAAGTACAACCGTTGGTGAGCGTCTTACATCCCCCTTGTCAATAGTAAGAGGAACGTAAATGATTCTTTCGTCTCCGTTGTAAACAGGTCATCGCGTATTGTAAGACTTATTGACATTTCTACTTAGCTTTCGGTGGATGGAAACCTACGGCAAATACGAATACCACACAATATTGGAGAATTTCTTCAGTACATAGCAATTATTATTAATAATTAATATTCAAAGAAACTTTTAGCTGTTTTATAATATGTATATACAATAGAGTAATAATAATAAGCGTTATTTTAACTCTAATTCTTCTGCAATTACAATACAAGTTGTTTTTTCCGTTCAAAAGTGTTTACTCATAGTAGAAATTATACCTAGTCGCAAATATTGAAAGCTTGGACTGATCATTGAGGAGATTCGAACGGTCGTATAAAAAATACATTAATTTACTAAGTTTTAAAACTAGCCCGATTATTATTCTTATTGTTCTTAATTTCAATAAGTTGTTCTTTATGCTCATATCCTTCTACCAGAATTATTTGCAATATATATACGATATTTATTGGGTCAAACTAAGTGATATTTGATTTCAAATTAGGTAATTAGATGCTTGTGTCAAGGATTGGCGACTCGATTTTGATTGAGTGTTAATGTAATAACAATCTTTTAGTGATGCTAATCAATTTAATGTATGCTACGCTAAGATTCTAAGAGACTGAGGCTTGAGGGCGGGCTCCCATATTAACATGTTTTATTCATCGCCTAGACGGGTCTCTTTACCTCGTTCGTTATACGCTCGTATTCTGAATAGTTTTAATTACTTTTAAAACGACGTTTTTATGTAGGTAGTCGTGTCGGTTTTATTAAATCTCCAATGACCTGGCGACATATTAAAATGCTTTCGTATTTAACATTCGTATTGTTTAAAACAAAATAAAAGTCTATATAACGATATCATTTTCTTTGTGGGTGTATACCTATATATATACCTACTGCGAAAGTGGATTAAGAATTTTGTGCGAAACACTCGCTACATTAAAAATAAGTGTAGTTTACATAATTCTTTTTGCATTTAATAAAACTTTTAATATACCTAACAAAAATAAGAAAGAAGTTGAGCTTTTAATTACTTTTTAAGTAATATGAAGGCGATTTAATGTACTGACTAATATCAGAATTGTCATAGAATTGTATATTAATACGGTTTAGGATTTCTGGCAGCCTTCAAAAGCACTTATTCAAAGTGGGACTTACAAACAAATCCCCTCTTGATTGGCACTGTCAGTCAGCCTGCCGGCGTCAGTTTCCTGATAAATGTAACATAAGACTTCACGACGAAGCTGAATAGGCTAATTCTGGTTATGACTGATCAATGCTGAAACATATCCACACTATCCATGAGGCGTTTCGTATTATTTAATAAAAAGAAGTCAAGAAATATCCTGCATAACACCATAGGGATGAAGAGTGAAAATGAAAAATAGCACTACTCAGAATTGTAGATCGAGTTAGCAAAAGCTAATTTCAATCCTATTAGCCATTAGATCTCTATTGTAAATTTCTACCGTCATAATTTTGGAATTCGTCTATAAGGTTTTGCATTATTATTAGAATAAATCAAATCGAAAGGAACTTAGTAATAATAATAATATTAGATATTGATGACTATAAATAAGAATGGTCTTCTTAGTGCGATGTAGGTATGTACATAGATCCATTTCGGGTACTGTAAATGTAACTAACTTGATAATCATTCGCGTGAACTGAACCCAGCGATATATCCGGAGCGGAAGCGAGCGGGACCATTAATCAAATGTAATAGTTCTGAGCAAGATGGGGCTCAAGAATTCAGTGCTAATCGTCGGGTAATTTTCAGTCTTCCAGATCTATACTAATAGTATCTATATTTCTGCAAGACAATTGTTTAAAATTTGTTAAATAGTTTTGTTGTAATTACTTTAAAATAATAGGACTGACCAATTAAACGGAGAATCGAAAGGAGTAGACCTAAGCATACGTATTTATTTCGATGACATCGGAAACGTACTAAAGAAGGTCGGGTCAAGAGTACCTTTGATATATGAGCGTGCATTACGATTTTGATGAAAGTAATAGAAGCGAAACAATTGTGTCGAGATCGCAGCCGGTGAAAATGTTTAGTTTTTGGCCCATATCTGTAGTAAATAGACTGCACGTTACATACTGAACATTGTCTACCTTAAGCTTAAGATAAAATGTTTTTTAAATAAAAGAACACAGGATGGCAGAGATTATTTACAGGTAGACAAAAGTGATCGTTGTTGACGTTAGGCATTGGTTATATCAGAGCTATCGCCAATGTTTTATCAGCTTTGAAGCTTAATTATTGCTATACATATTTAGATCATTTCAAACTATTGGAACAATAATAATGTTATCCTTTATCGAGCAAATAAACTAGATATATGTACGACTAGAAGCGTTGCATTAAGTTTGATTTACTGTCGAAGTTGAACACTGCAACAGATGGCGGATTTAGTTATAGATACGTAAACATAGCATTTGTATACACCTAACAAATGTCCAGATGATTTACCGTTGTATTTTAAAGAATAAAAATAACGTTTTAAAGAATACAAATATTTGCTTTGATATATCGGTGCTATCTACCTACACCGTTAGGGACATGGCGTGAGTGTAATAAGAAAAAGTATATACAGATCATAGTATATCGTATTTCGTGAAATAGGATTTTTATTACGACAATAAATAATATTTCCCACTCCCAGTTTGCCCTAAGATACCGTCTAAAATAGACCCCAGACAGAAAACATGTCTAAAGACGTCATCGTGTTCATTTTATTTTATCGGAGCCTAGAATATTATCGGAGCCGACTATGACAGGTCGTCGCGCTTCCCGTTACGATTGTTCCAAATAAATCATCTGAAAGATATAAATTTAGAAAATTAATTCGCCCATTGACATTCAGTGATTATTAAAGTTTGTCCTATAAACAGTTCGTGATTGTTTCATTTCAGAATCTGCCACACTGGCCAGACTGGTCATTGCATTGACTACTATATAATTATGTATATACACTTAAAAATGCGATCAGTTCATGGCAGATACAATTATCATAAAGTGAACAATATAATAATGAATTCAGTAAAAAAATAAGTATGTTCGTTTTGATTGTATATCACAAATCAACCTGCAGAAAAAAACTCTTAAGAGATCAGATACAGTACAAAATGAAATGTATATGTTTGCTGAAATCCCTTGCAAGTCCATTATCCTTCAGTAATAAACAGAAAAGCCCTCTTCACTAATTAATCTTCTTCAAAAAACAATTTTCACGACACCTACTAAAAGCGCATCCTAATGAGAAAGCCTTTGCCACTGAATTTTATGTTCTGTGCTGTAAACTTAAGATTGTATATGCAATGCTTGTACTATTATAAATTGCAAAATTTAATTTGCACCCTCTACCTATTTTGTTCAGATCAGTTCATTAGGTCTCAAATGTCTTATTACGTATGAATACATATGAAAATCGATACATATTGCATGTCTATGAGTTATCAAATAATCGGGCTAGTATTAAGCGATAGATAGTCCGATCTATTGTTGCTTACGCATTTTCAGGAAAATTTCTTAAAACTGCGTTTTGATTATTGATTGTATAAAATTTATTTTAACTATGTTCAAAATAACAATGATTAGCATTTTGTAGCAAACTTAATTGCTTTTTTTTATTTTTAATATATTTCAGTTGGTAGTTTTTTGTGGAAACCGCCGTCAGTACGGTAAAATATTAAGTTGAACATTTCTATTCTATGTATAAAAGGAGTATTGAAAATCTGTACGACCCTTTGGACCAAAGCGATTTCATTGACCACCTAAGAGTCTTAGGAAAAAACGGTAGTTGAGAAGTTCCAGCCAATTTATTCGGCGAGGCAAAGTGAAAAGTTTGATTTGGATCGGGCTTTAGAAGAAATAAATTTTAGCTAAATTTATATCGGAATGGTCTTCGGGACTCGAGCAGTAGGGTACTCGATACCTGCACATATTGACTATAACTTCCAAACATAGTTTGTTTTCCTGTAAGGTTAACTTGTAATGTTAACTTTTCTGTTTCCTTCACTTTCGATTAAAATTTAACATCTTAATTAACGTAATTGCTATTAAAGTAGGCACAAGATGAATGGGTTTTAGTACCGTTTCTTAAATAATTTTTACTTGACGCAGAATTTTTAACTCTTATAAACATGTACCTACATGTATAATGTATCAGTGTTACATGTTTTATTACTATAAACTATATTTGTTGTTTTTAATCTTTCATTCATTACATTTCAACCTACACTTGTAGTCAGTAGAAGTTTCTTGGGGAAATCATTGTTAGGTACTTTTGTGCAGTTTTCTTTCTTGTTTTGTATGTTTTAATATTTTGTATCATTAAGGTCATAGTGTATCCCGTTTGTCAAGTGCTGGCTGGCCGACTTCTGACGTCATAGAGAACATCACGGAGAACTGTGACGTGCTCGTTTCCTTTTCATCACCGTTTTCAACAAAAAATGTAACAAATATACATTTTTAAAGTATCGTTTAAAACTTTACCTATTAAATGGGACGCAAACAAATCTTGCGAAAGAAAAAATAACGAAATTCGCACAAGCAATTGTCGGCCTCGGATCGCGGAATAAAAGTAATAGGTGTCATTAGTGATCTCGGATGCTCATGTATTATTCAGGCTGCATGGAAATATTGAGGTTTCCCGCACATTGGAACAGGAGGGCGACGTCGAACTTATTTAATAATGTCGCCGTACACAGCCGTTTGAATTTAGTTAATTTTCTATAGTAAGTTCAAAATCACGGGTAAAGACAAAAATGTATCCGATAGGTATAGATAGCTAAAACAGTTTAAGCTACAGGTATAGGCATCGCTTTAGACTACCAAACACTACGAATACATACATATATCAAGGAAAAGAATAACAACGTAATATGTAATTATTTGATTTTAGTAACTTTTTCAAATTCTGCATGAGAAAGTTTTACGTTTATTAAATCACGACGTTATCTTACACTGTCTAAACTGATTATAACTGTATTGTAAATTTGTCTATGCTGCATATAAAGTCCTTGTTTATGTCCCTATGCATAAATAATGTATTGTGTGGAGATGTCTGTGGGTGTAAAAGATAATGACTTTACAGAGTCCTTTACGACTGTGTAATGGTTACTAATGAAAGGGTTACAAATTGAACAGATAAAGAAAATGTTTTTCTTGATTGAGATTTTAACGTTAATATAAATGTGGAAATATAAATTAAATAACTATATTTTTAATACTTTCATCTACTTGTATTACCATAAGTGCTTTATATAGGTATGGATACTTGTAGGTACTGTTTATTATAGCAAATTAAATAAGACCCCTTCATCAGCATAATTTAGATATCTGATGGTTCAATAAACGTTTTCTTAGCTTAATGTAATGAAAATAGCAGCTGCGGAATAATGTAACGTCAAAAAACCGGTGAAATTATTTTCCGCGAATTAAAATATACCAATTTCTTTAATTAAATTTCGTCCACCCCTCAGAATAATTTCCGCCGTGCACCGTGCATAAGTTAAATTAAATCTCTGGCACTGTGACGACTTTTTACTGACGGGAGAACTATGAACGAATAATGCTAATGTAGTTGTTCTACCAAAAGCGAGCAAGTTTAGACGATATACCAGTACACCATTTTTTCGACCCCTTTATTGTACCAATGTTAGACATAGATCTCCTGTAGGAGTGAGATGGTTTAAGGCCAACTGATTCTTTAAAAATTATATACCTAACGCAAATTAGGCAGATGCCGAAATAATATTGAACAACGTCAATCAATGTCAATGGTTTAATCCGTGTTTCGAGTTCAAGCATGCCATTGGGCAAATTGTATTTAATTGATTGCCTTGTCAATTTATTCATGAGAGATCATTTAACGTTAATGCTAAGAAATTATTGATAACAAGAGTGTAATCTTCACTTCTCTGTATGCTTGATGTATGTACATATGTAATCTGTATGCTACATCTTGAAACGTTATTGAGGAAAGAAAACAAACACAAAAAATTTCAAAGACTTAATTGGGAGGCTGTATCGCGTACATAATACGCAGCGATTAATATTTTCCAAGTGTATTTCTTGTATAAATAGTTAGTGTGATATTATTAGTAGACCGTATATGTTTATTTTGTACTTGTTCACAGTTTAAATTCTAAATTTAAATTTAGCTTTGTATGTGAATGTCCATGCAAAATTTACGAAGTCACATGCAAAACAGTAATCCAACTATGTTTTCTAGTGCATTATTTTGTCGTTAACCCAATTCTATTCGGCATAACTAGGGAGGTGCCGCTTCGTAATAATGTACATTGTACTTATGTTTATTTGAAACTAGCTGTGCCCCATGGTTTTACCCGCGTTAATTAGAGAACAATATATTTAAAAAACAAGGATGTCACACTATGATTACTATAAAAAAATACACGGAAAACGAAAGAATAAAGGAATGCTTTTTCGTTGCTGCAACACTGTTATTAGTTATAGCGTGATGTTTATAGCCTATAGCCTTCCTCAATAAATGGACTACAACAGAAAATAATTTTTCAATTTGAACTAGTAGTTCCTGAGATTAGCGCGTTCAACCAAACAAACTCTTCAGCTTTATAATATTAGTATAGATTAGTAGGTATAGATTTATAATGTGCCACGAGGGATATGTACTTGAAACAGCTTTGGTCCCCTTTACTGTATTATGATAGTTAACAATGCACATATCTCATTTTATTAGTATTTTAATGAAATAAATACACATATTATTCAGCTTATGTATCTGACGCATCTCAGACTTCTGAAAATATTTGTTACATCCCTACGGCTTTCCTACTTGCACACGTAACTTTATCTCAAAGAAGTCAAAGATAACTCTACCGTTTGTGACATGAACTTTGTCACAACAGATATGTTCTAAATAAAGCTTTACTACTGAAAGTAGCTTTGCTGTGCAATTGTATGTCATGTTAGAATGCTACGTTCCAAAATTTGTGGATATATTGAAGTTAACAGCTATGCATACTTCTGTTTCAATTTCTTCATTTAAATAGATCTTTGCACGCGTCTATAATATTTTTTGCCCAAATGTAACGGAACATAATCTGTACATTACATTTAATTGAATATGACGTACGTAATAAAACTATTAAGGTTACTTTTCATCCCTCAGGCCGGATTAGCGAGTGGTTGTCAAAGTTCTGAGTGTCTTCCAACGATAGCGTTTACCCAGTAGCATCATTTATATCCACTGCCCCGTGGCTCTCTGAATAGTGGGTCTGATTGTTGTACTTGACCGCATAATTCAACCTAAAAGCTTTGTTATGTTAAGCATTAATGTAGCTAAGCGCTCTCACGTTGACTGCCCCTAAGCGCAATAAGATGTCTGAGGAATGAGATATATTGCGGAGTGCTCACTTGAAGGAAGTAACCTGCGGATCTGGACTACACTCTTGATGTATAGAGTACTGTATGATATGGAATACAATAAACTGCTTTAAATATCATTGACATCTTAACTAAGATCAGTTTAAGGCATAAGGTTCACTACTTTCAGAACGGAATACAAAATGGATATTACTGCAATAGCAGAAGTAATAGTGCAATGGTTTTTTATTTCTTAATTTTGCGCTGTTTATAATCATTTACTCATCAACAATTTGGGCAGATCAAAATCTACGTTTTACCTAAGTAGAGTAAGGCTTAAAATATGAAATATTGATACCACGACGACAATTTTAAATAAAAGATAACTCGAGACATTTAATTTATGAGATATCAGCTCTCCAAGCCCGAAGGACTGTCGTGACAAACAAATAGAGCATCTTAATTCACGTCATCGTAAAATTCTTGAATTTCGGCCCTTTTCGGTGCTGTTGAAATAAGGACAGTCAAGATTTATTTGTATCTTGACACTTGTTGATAGCGACCGGGCCGGCCGTGATGTATCGGCACCGAGATGTATCTCGGATATACGAGGGTTCTCACGTAAAGCTCTGATATTTTATACCTTTAGCATTCATTGTTAGACTCCACAGGATTCAGGGATGTCACGTTATTGTAAAGTCTTTAAATGAAGCTAGTCCGCAGTTATTAACTATTATTATCGCTATGTGGAAAGACCCTTACAGCCTACAGAAATATTAGAGTGAGCAACCTTTATTTTCTGCGCTGTTTTCAACTTCGTAACCATGAATTTAAATTGTTTTGAAACCTCAATTTACGCTTATTGCGTGATAATTCGCTTAATTAAAGAACTGGAGAAACTCCTTATTTTCTAGCTAAGGCTATGGCCTGAACTAATAGTTTATGATTGCAACATATTATATAATATTCTTATTAAGAATAAATTAACGTTATAAATGTTACTGGTAAAGTGCTTCTAACGTCACAAGTCTCGTAGTTTCGGGTCCACCCCTAATCCGCTGAAAGTAGGGATTATTGTCCCTATTACTGTCACTCTGAAATGTGTATATATTACACTTTCATCGCGGGAATAAACTATGCCGTGTTCTGTTAAAATAATGTGTAATACCGTAGGCTTAAAATGTTTTAACAGAAATCTCAACTCGGGTTTAACCCTAACTTGTCGTGAAAGCTGAAAATTAGGTCGCAATTGTTGTCATATATACATAATTTATATATATTGACATAATTGTAATGCTATGTAACGTACATATGCATTACGAGCACAAATATGTTAATTCATAGTTACAAGTTAATAACACTTATTTTATTTCAAACACCGTATTTTAAGCATAGAAATAGGAATGAAGAAAAAAGCCGCTCAGCGCTCAGCTGTTTTGTAGCGCTTTTTGTCGATTAATCGATGACTACAAATATGCCGATTAGTAAGCGACTAGTCGGACCGTTTCCACTATCGATTTAAAAATCATCCGAAAGAACTTTCTAAAGGTTATTATTCTTTTAGCTACAATCTTTATACGAGTATATATTTGGACAATAATGGCTTTTAACTTTTCTCCGTATTTTATACATAAATACATTTAAACCTATTTGTAAATTTTATTCTATAATATAATTATTTTGTGACGTAACTGTAAATATTTAACAAAACGGTATTATTTTTAGTATCTAATGTTTAAAAAACCATTTGTAACATTACAAAATTTTATTTGTCGTGGCTCATTTACTTTTAGTACAGTTTGAGTTAAATGTAGAGTGGGCACCTCCGGTACAATATTATCAAATATAGCACAATACACACAATATTATGAGATTTTTGTTCGTTATAACATTTGATACATTCTGAATGACAGAATAATACGCTTTTTATAACAGTTGAACAACATATTCAGTTATTCCGATTCTTGCGTGGAATGAAAAGTTTTTATTGTGAGGGACTCAACAATATGGAGGTGAATTGTCGATTTCCTTGTCATGATAATGATGTTCCGATAAAGTTTCGAATATTTTTACATGCTATTAATTAATACAATTTTTTTCTGGAATTTGACACGTTTTTAGGTTTAAATTTATTACTTACTAGCTGTGCCTCACGGTTTCACCCGCGGTTATTACAGAACAATCTATTAAAAAACTAAGAACGTCGCGCTATGATTACTACTCGTATGTATAAAAAATTACACGGGAAACAGAAGAATAAAGGAACGTTTTCTCATTGCTGTTCCAACCTTCCAAAGAATAGTAAATGACGTTGTCTCAACAAAGTAAATAAGCACATTTTTCATTTCGTTTCGCGATCAATATCAAAGGTGTTACAGGAGGCGCAAACGTCGGGATTTGCAATCAACGCTCCTAATTTGATTACCTAATCAGCTCGCCAATTACTTTATCCGGGCGGAAACGAGCTCAACACAGGCTTCACTGACTTTGGAATTGATTCTGACTCCGGGTATGACATTGAAAATATAAAACGAAGATAAATTAATTTTATAAAGGTTTTCAAGAGCGTTTCGCTTGAAATTCCTTGAACTTCATTTCGCTTGAATGTTATTTGACATTGAATTTTCATTTTTTTGTTGGTCAGAGATTTAGTTGTGAAAAGGAAAATAGGTTATGGTCTGTATAAATCTGACTTAAACCGTTCGTAGAATCTGTTGTAGTAACGTTATTGTTCTTTTGTTCCCAGTTGGGGGAAGGGGTGGAGCTGACGCTGGGCGAGTTGCGCGCGATGGCGCTCCGTCAGCAGCAGCAGATCGATACCCAGCACCAGCTGCTCTGCGCCAAGGAGCAGCGCCTGCGGTACCTCAAGCAACAGGAGGCTAGGCAGCACCAGGTCAGTATAGCGACATAAAGATCACATTTACACTTTTGGGCTGAGAGAGTAGTAAAGAAATAAAATGAGCTTATAAGCTCCTTATCACATTTTTGTCGCATTACCTGCAATAAACAGCTGTGCTGTGGCAGTGATAGACCATGATAGGTAGATCAAGCTATGCAATGTCTCAGCCTGCCAGCCCACACTGCATTAGCCGTTGTAACAACTCATACTGTTGGAAATAGCGTAGCTTCTTCTATTCTCCCTTCCCATTATGATCTTTTGATGTTGTAAACTAGTCGTGATACTATGGTGCGACTTGGGAGTGATTAAATGTTATGTATTATACCTGCTATGTATAAACTGTAGTCCCTGACAAGTGACTAGGAAGTGCTCCCTATATTATCTTTTTTTGTTCATTGCTCACTCATAAAATTTATGGAAGAACGAATTTAGTGGCTAAAGCCATTTTTTACCGATCAATGCCATTTTTGGCATGCGCATACCGTAAGTGGCTACGATCAATTTCATTGATGAAGAAATTATCTTATTGTAGAAATATATGGAGTACTCAATATATGTACTTGTTTACACTCATTTGAATTTCTTGTATACTCCTAGTGGCGTGAGGATATTATTTATTCACAACATTATGTTGACTTCAAAGCGTTGTTTTAATTAGTGGTTTTCGCTAAACTGCTTATGTTGCAATTTATTTCCCTTAACGTACTTAAATTCCGAGCTTATTTTATTCATTCATCTGAGACGCTCTAATGTTTACTCATGAGAATAAGCCTATAAATTGCGAGTCTCTGAGGTTTGAGCATGAATAGCGAAATACGACCGAATACCGAGTTAAAAGCGGTTTTATTCCCTAATTTTACATAGGCTCTCATAAATACACGTACAAACATACAGCGGAAGCACAGCGCGAATATTGCTAGTCTCGGCTAGTTACGATGCAAGCCTTATCTTTTTAGACGAATACATTAGAAGCGCTGATACGATAATATTATATGATAGCGTAATAGCTAAAAATAACAGCTTTTAAACTACCTTTATGAAGATTTAATTATGATGTTAATAATCTTGGGACACTTTCACACCCGGCCATCTGATCCCAAACTAAGCAGAGCCCGTATTATGGTGACTAGACACCTCATAAAATACATAATATGTAGTAATTCATATCATGAATTAACTTTATAATATATACTTTATAGATATTTTTATTACACTCTGACACAGAACAAATAAATGGGATCATCATAGAAATGTTTGTGCTGGGCGGGTCTCGAACCCACTCCGGTTTTGGAACCAGGCGTTCAAACTACTAACCCATGAGGCCAGTTATGAGTTAGAAGGTCAGTAATGGTCAGAGCAGGTACTACATATACATAATATATAGTACAGTATATTTATTGAAATGTTAAAGTTCCAGATTTGTCTTAAGAGTATACAACAATGAAAACAGTGAATAAATTAAATACCTAAAGCGTGTTAATGTTATAAATTATAAAAAATTACGTCACACGTTTGACTGTTGGTGTTTTCAACAAAATTGCAGTATAAAAAACTTTTATATTTTAAATCGACTGCTGTTCACGAAATGAGCGTATCAAATGCAGAAATTGTAATATTATTATGATCATTTAACACTGTATTAAGATGAACAAATTATTCTACGCCGAGCCTATAGTGGTTATTTAGGCACAGCTGTGTATCGACAGGCTCAGAAAATAATCCCACCATTAACAATTGCAATCCACGACTTAGCACGCGCAGTTTAATAAACTTTCAATCTTATGGTCTCGTTTATAAAGACTATGTAGCACGCCAGCGTGATACAATACAGTTAGGTATATATCGTTATATCGCCACCCACTTCTCTTGTTCGAAAGGGAGTTTAATAGGAACAAAATCTCTTAAACTAATAGTAGCGTAATTCCTTCCTAAAACTTCGAGTTCGGGCGCCGATCATATGTATCAATGAATCTCATATTTTATTACCAGTATATTACCAGTAAGACTGCACCTTATTAATGAAACTCTTACTGATAAATGCAAAAAACGATTACAATAAAAAAATGAAAATGAATACAAAGAATTAAATTATTAGAACCTACTAAATTACTTATGTACATAGTACTCCCACAAAATGTATCTAATGTTTAGTAGACCGTGAACGAATATACTATCTAGTATCTGTTAATACACTAGAATCGAAAAGTACGATCTTCATAAAATAAATACTACTACTACTACTTTTGTCTACTGTAAATAGACAAAAGCAATAATGTAAAAAAATGTGCTATTCGCGACCGACCGCTAATAAACTACATATGATAAAACTGCGTTAAAAGTTTTTATAAAATTAGCAATTTTGCTATATTTAGCAAAAACGTCCAGCCGCATGAATAGCCAAGTTACTAAGTTGACTTTTATTGTTAGGTCAATAAAGAAAATTCATAAACACCTACATACCATATTGTGCGCGTGTTTATTTATGATCTAAGCTTATACGTGACTTGCGTGTGAATATAAAGGTAAGCCGGGTAATAAATTTTTTTAAGGGGTCCGAGTGAAAGTTTCTTTGACAGTAGACAAAAGAAAGGTTTCGTAATAAATTGAGACGGACGTTCGAATGACCAAAACATTTCTAGCGGTCTACCAAATTTTTTAGTACGCTATTAGATTATTAGATAATGTATTTATATGTGACGTGGCAGTTCTCTTTATGCCGTATATTTCCTTGTTTTGTGTTTATGTTCTGTAGAAAAATTTTCGAAATGTGAAAATGATTACTATTTGTCATCTGACAACATCTGGCCTTACAGGTTCACAGCACCTTGGTATTTGGGTTCCAAGAGAAGTAAATTGGAATGAAAAAATATTGTACTTAAAATTATGATTGATCATTATCTTAGAATGATTGAATATTATCTTGAGCCGCTCATTTGCTATCTGTAAATACCTGTAGTAGCAATTCTTTGAATTAATATTATGTTTGAAAGTATTCATAAATGTGACAAGATTTGTTCGGATCTTTCTTATTGTTAAGGAAATTAGCTGTTTTACATTCAGTGCCGGGTTCAGTTCATTTTATATTTGTTTTCACGATGAAGTATTTTCTTTCCTTAATTGGCTGCCTTGATTCATTTATAAGATAATATTTTGCAACCTTCCCAAACACTGTAGCTACATACTTTACTTTGAATTAATCATTTTCGTTATCCTTTACATTAAGAAAACATCACAGAAAGGTTTCTGTTTCCAATTCTTATATATTTTATACCATAGAGCTTACCTTTTCACCTCTGCATATAACATTCATATAAGTTTGTTTCAACTGAGTTATTAATCACAGCCTCTTTTGTCGACCAGGATGTCCGCGTCCTGCCAAATAAACTCACGTCAGAATCAATTCAACCGTTTCTGTAATGAGATTGGACAAACAAATAAACAATAATAGTTTAAAAATGCGGCCTAAGATTTTTACAACATGCAAGTGACAGCGCGTTGGACCAAACAATAGATATTAGGGTTGTTGAGGAAGTGATTATGAGCAAAAGGAGGAGGAATAGGAATTAGCACGCGCAAATTTAGAGGATGCGGATGAGGAATAGGATATTTTATGAGGAAGATGAGGAAGAGGAAAATGAGGATGAGGATGAGGAAGCGGAAGAGGAAGAGGATGATAGGAAATTATAAATACTAGCGGACCCAACCCAAAAGCCGCTGTCCTGTC
>DWGJ01000646.1:0-27051 GCA_018246895.1 Aspitha aspitha aspitha | reverse complement strand
GATATTACCAAGAACGCGACTAGCGTCGCTACGCCGTAGTACCTACTCGTACCTACTACAATGAGAACGGAAAATGCCGCATTAGCGGTTTCATTGTCTGCTTTTGGATTTACATGTGGACACTTACTAAAGTCCGGTTTTATTAAAGTTGATTAATGTTGGACTATATTAGCTCTCGCTGCTTTCTGCCTACCTCGTTAGGGACTTGGCTTGACGATATGCACGTATTAGTACGTAGTACGACGCACGTACGTATTAGAAACTACTCATGTCGTATTTATTACATTAAGTAATTGTCATATTTTTTCTTTTTATTTGAAAATTTTCTTAGTGTTTTTACGTTCAAAAAACTTCTGTCTTTTTGTACTCTGTGTAAGTCTAGGTGTATAATTTGCTTATATGTATTTGAAGTTTAAAAGTAATAATTTGTCGTGAAACAAGTCGACGACTTCGAGCTTTTTATGACTTTGTCTTGTGGTATTCGATGATCTAAGACAGATCCAAAATACATATATCGTAGCGTCTATAGATTATGCTCAGAATAGTAATGTAAGGAATCTCAAGCTATTCATGATCAGAGTTATACATTTTATTGTTACAATATCTTCTACGATGAAAACTAAATAACTTTTATTGTTCATATAACGAAGTCATATTACCAATAAAGACAAACTTTTAATTCGCCATATTCGTCCAAACGAGTGAAATTTCAATATCCATTCAAAATACGGTGTAATAAGGAACACTGTAATTCTGTTTTTTAATTGTCGGGCGCGTGGAGTGGTCGCATATCGCACAATAC
Organism: Aspitha aspitha aspitha; assembly: GCA_018246895.1. NCBI lineage: Eukaryota > Metazoa > Arthropoda > Insecta > Lepidoptera > Hesperiidae > Aspitha > Aspitha aspitha. The sequence goes on along the minus strand of DWGJ01000646.1, from coordinate 26,249 downwards.
CGAGCCCGGCGTATCGCATTAACGTCAGCGATATTGCGCACTGGACGCGCCGATGTTTAACAATCATGATTCTGTCACACAGCAAACGCGTTGCGGTCCGTTTGTATAGATAATTCAGTAGACATTTGTGCACAGCGAGTATTGATTGCTGATAAGTATGGAACAATACGTCGTGTATTCGGATCCAGTAAATGTTCATAGAGATATAACGCGCGCTGCCAACTTGAAACTGTGTGAGACCAATGTTAACTGTTTTAGCGACATATAGAATTACCCGAAACAGGAGTAGCAGAACCTTATTTCTTCTGAAAATATAAAAAATGGAACTAATCAAAACTTACAGTATATAACTGGGTATCGATCTCTTAAAAATAATAGGCGTCAGCAATATTAATGAAGAATCTTTAAGACATATTTCTTTATGTACATTTAGTTAAAAACCCTGCTACTGAATTGTGTTTAAAAAGTCAGATGTTACCAATAAACAATACCTACATTATGTCTAGTATCGATTGAGGTTTATTCCCGAACAATACGCACTCGGGATTCCGCAGACAGGCGGCATCGCAGGGCAGTCATGCGCGAGACGAATCCGTTCCACTCAAATTGAGCACGAGATACGTCTCGACCTTAGGCGGCATCCAACTGCATGATTCAGGGCTCCCGGTATTAGCTGCCACGTGACCTTGCTTAATTCATTTACATTAAACAAAAATCTATACTGTAATAGGACCTAACATATTTTGTATACTCTAAATGTGCACATCATTCTTAAGTTACACTCCTTTAATACAAATTATAACAATTGCAACATTAGCATATTTAAATCGAATAAATACGTGTAATGCAATAACAATGTTATACATATATGCATTATTGTTTCAATCCTATTATCTCTCAAGTACGTGCGGAGAATAATTCTTTTAGCATTTATGTTTAATGTTGTGTTATGAAAAAGGTCTTGTAAAGTTTTATAATGTGCACGTTTTTTATTAAATTGCAATTATTATTATTGTTTTACACAGTATATGAAGATAGTCGCTTAGGTCATGTAATACCTATTAAATATTACAAGTTTCATTTGAGATAGATATATACCTACATATGCAAATACATACTTTTAGTTCTCCCTTCGAAATGGAATACAACAGAGTAAACTCCATTGTGGCGAAATCAATATCATAGGCTGCGTATTTCTGGAGTGAAACAGAAAACTGAGAATTTAACCTTTGAAAGTATTGATATGAATGTGTCAGGCATAGTAGCAGACATGCTGAAAGTGTGAATGATTTATACTGTGGCATATCCGTGCTTGTTAGGATGTTTACTGGTAAGTCTTTGTTGTCGATAAAATACTGTAAGAAGCGATTATTTCTTCTTGGTGAGTTCAAGTTAAGACATATATAGTCGTATATATAGTGATAGTAATATTTATCTGTTATATACATCGACGTCAACCTTTTTATCGCTTGGCTGTCTGGCGCGAATCATGTTCGTGACGAGAAGGCTACAGGCGTTAGTACATTACGCTGGTTAAGTGTAGATTTGGAGAAACGTAAACGGTATAGGTTCTTTCACGAGGTTTTCCTACATTGTATCGTGAGTGATATCTTAACTTAAACATGACTTTGATTTGAAACCCAGGCATATCATTGGGAAGAAGAGATCTACTAAACTTTAAGTGCGTTTATGTTATGATGGCTATAACACATATAGGAATCTATAGAATTTTTTTATAAAACTCTTGAGCTTTAAGAACGGAATGCAGGATATTCGAGAATATTCTTAATCAAATCAAGACTTACCTGTAACATGCTTCTACTTAGAGCTTAATTCGGATCTGAGAGATCCTGAAACGTAACGCCGCCTCTCGCTTATTCAGCACTTGTACTGTCTTATATAAACAATGGATCCCTTAACTTGCAGATCAAGTCTATTTGTATGTACACAGTTCGAGTGATTCCGAACAGACGCTTATATCAATGTATAACGAAAATTATCAACAGACATAAAAGAATTCGTAGCGAAGTGTTCCTTTTATTTATTTTTTAAGAAATACCAAACTGCTATCTGTTACCTTTATCATGGTATCTGTCAACCACTGCTTTTGTCGCCAGCAGATTAAAGAATAGAACATATTTTAATCTGGTGAAAAAGTCTATAGAATGCACAGAATATAATTTGCAATTTTACTAAAAGTAATTTTGAAATATACTTTTAGTTCCGCTAGCATTATTATGATCATCATATCAGACTGAACTTAAGCTTCTCCCACGGTATGTGAGGCTTATCATTAACTGCCTCCTATTCTTAAGTAGTTGAGTCTAGTTCAATTTGTCTGCGTTTTAACGAGCGTGGAACTGTAACTCGTAGCTCAACGTCCCTTGTACAAATTATCACATTTGTCCAGTCGCCGCATGGACAAAGAATCGTACGGAAAATACTTGACGGAATAAATTAATTTTACGTACTGGCATTTCCATGAAACGAAACATTCAGATCATTCAGATTTCCGGTAATTTTCATGCCGCTAAAATCTGCGAACAACGAATTTGTATGTCAAAGCAATATACGTATTTAGAAAAAATCCATAGTTTAATTTGAACAGGATTTTGTAGGATAGGATAGAACTAAATTTTCTTACTGTCAGAGTATTACAATGTTCATACCTATTAGGGTGAATAAAATAATGTCGTATAACAAAATGTCTCGTTACTTAATGCCTATATAGAAAGAAATCGTAATCTGTTCTATTCACTGCTAAATGGATAATTTATGTGTAATTCTCTTCATACACGTAAACAGAATGGATATAACCGACGAAAGCTGCCTAACTCACTGTTTACAATATTCCCATACGGAGTGTAGTTCCACAACTAACGTACAACTCCCCAGAGGGCTGCGTTACATCAAATTATCGCCGCCGAACAGATTCGAAGTAGATACATACTCGTACATATATGAAAATCGCTGCATTCAGGCACCACCGTGTCTTACTTACCTACGCCTATTGGGCACGGGTTTTATCTGCGAATGAGAAGGGTAAGGCCTTTGTCTAGTTACGCCTCTCTGTTTGGATATTTTTTATGCTTTGAATAAATTACACACATAACAATACGATATTACATTGTCTCTTACCTACCTTACCTTACCTTACCTTGCCTTGCCTTTAACTTTTCAGTTGATAGAGTAATTTTTGTATAGAGACGTAGGTACGAACAGTCCCTATTAGAGGTCTGTTGCAGATGGCCATGGACGGCAGCTACCACTTTTGACTGCTGCCTTTTCGTTTGCTACTCTCTTAAAAAAAATCTAGTAGATAATTTGTTCTTCAGCAGAGAATAAGAACTTTTTTTATAGCAGAATCAATGGCAATCCTAATGTGAGGATTAAATCATTATTAATGGTATTGCCTTCAGTTTTGTTTGCACTTTTGTATTCGTCTTTTAGTAGCTCGTGAGTTGCAACACACATTTGCATGGAAAACTGGGGGGGCTAGCTTTTGATTTGTCAAATCAAAGAAATAATGAAAAGAAAGATTGTATTCATATATGTACGAATATTTTTAGTCTAGCCAAATAAATAATTCATTTTATCGAATTTTTGAAGATTAAAATTATTAATATATGAGTACATACATAGGTACTCGTCAGACTTATCCGACTTATACACAACTGTGAAACTTGAACTTTTTCGTACACTGGCAGATATGTCAAATTTAATCAGTTTGTGTTAAATATGCTATTAATAATGAAATCCAAACATCTTTTGTCAATTCTTTAAGAATTACTTAAATTAATGGTCAAACGTTTTAAGTTCAAGAATATGCAATAAACAAATTATAGTAACAGTTCGCTAGAAAACTCTAACGTTACTACTTTGTAATTTACTACACAAATTTAATACCAATAGAGGTCAGCAAGTAAACAGCCAACTAATTAATAACAAATTACTAGAACAGGCTCATTCTACTGTTTCATCATTTGAAAGGTTTGAGTTTCGAATATTAAAGCACAATACACTTAATTTTTGTTATTACAAAATATAAAATTAGCGTTACCGTTAATATGCTAAATTGTTATTATACATAATTGCTTTAAGTACTTAAACACGTAATTTGTTGTTTAAATTTTCCTCATGTACCCTTGTTCGATATATCCCACAATAATGAGATTAATAAAGCAATTATTATTTTAAAACATTACAAGCTAAATAGCCCTGCTGATCCTTTCATAATTAAGTTATACTTGGGAATTATTTTCTGTCCGTTGAATAATTAACTTTTAACGTAGGTAATTTGTTTTGAATACATTTTTTTGGGTAATTTGAAGTGACTCAGCCAGGTTTATAATAAAGCAATGTTTAAATTCTTTAAGTTGTGCCTAGTAAATAATCTCGAAGAAAGATATGGAATTGTTTTTGGAAGATTTTTCTAAAAGCTTTTCACAAACTACCCCAGTTGACACAATTGATTGAACATTTTAAAATACTGAAGTGTACTGCTAAAATATCAGATTTTCCATGTTCCACAAAGCAGGCTGAGTTATTGAGAAATCAAAGATTCTCCTGTTTGTTCCGATAGGGCAATCGTCGAGTCTTATGAACTTGGAGCAGACGGGTTCCCCGTTAATCCAATCTTCGCTCGTCAGTCCGCTTACGAGCAACTTGGTGGTCGCTTTAGGGCTTCCCGGGGGAAAGAACTTGTACTTACTAGCGCTATGTAAATAGATTACGACGCGAAGGTTGAAATTTCTATCAAATGTCTATCACAGTAATTGCCAGTATGCAGCGTTGACCATAAATGCGTGTCGCTTGAGTTTGAAGTGTCACCGTGTCATGTACATATTTGTATCTGACATCTCAGTCAGAAAGCGTCACAGGTAATATATTATGCGGATAAGCGGACACCCTTCTGGCTTTATCTTTATTATGTATTCCCTTATTACGTGCATATTTCAGGCACAGGAGCGTTTTAATTCCATTAGAATGCAAACGGTTTGTATATCACAATATATTTATGACAAAGGTACTATATCAAGTATGTGTACAAAGAAAATTACGGCTTGTAAACATTTTATTAGTACATCTCCGTTATATCATACTAAACAAAGAAACCATTGCCATTTTCCTAATCCTAATGGCCTGAAGTAAATGACATTAACTAATGGAATAAACAGAAACACGTCCCCTGAGAAACTGGTGATCCTCTTGTTGTATGAATTCGCTTTTTCTTACCTAATCTGTTTCTACGTTAACTGCGTATTTACGTACAACTATATCTATTTCTTGCTCCTAATATAATAGGCACTATAAAATAAAGCAACAAGGTGTAATATTATTGTACAAAACAAAATAAAAGTAAACTTAAATGTGTACTTACGTATTTTTACCATCAAACGTTACTTACATCTTTGGAACAAAGAATTACAATAAATTTATTTTAATGATGCTCGCAAATAACGTCGTGTAAGGCCGTTACGTCTCTAAAAAATAACACGCTACTCTACAGGATTCAATCTGGCAACGTGGAAGAAAATTTCCGAATTGGCATTTTGAGTTGCACGGTGCTTGCCCCCAGATGAGAGAAGAGACTTGGTACTCAGCTGTGAGATGAATATAAATTGATAATTGTTGGCGAAAAGGATCGACTCTACAAGGAACGAGAGAATTGAATCCAAGAACCGAATTGATGCTTAAGGTCGATTTTTTCGCTTTGCAAAAAAAATTGCTGGCCGTCAAATATCATTGCAAATTGCTAATTCAAGTTTCTATTAATTCTATTAATAAGTTATGGTGTAATAATAATAACCAAATTAGAACGATATCAACAAGTATTATATTGTTTAAGCTACGTCCAGTGCAGCAATATTTTTTCCATTGTAGTTTCAATTAATGTAACGTTGGAGTCGTTTTACCTGACGGTATCATTTAGAACTTAGAGAGTTAGCAATGGTAGCTCGATAGGTTTTACTAAAGGCCATTCAGCCAGGGAATCCTTCGATTCTGCCACTAGCTTAATATTCACGGCGGCGCTGCTGTCCACTGATATGACGGAGCTATTCAGTAAGACGTCTTTGTCCACGCCTACGTTTCACAGTAGTGTCGTTGTCTATGCATATCCACTTCAGATTGTTTGTTTTCAATTAGTTATTCAACTACTTGTATTAAAGACAACACCGTTAATTTATAAACTTTTAGACAAATAAACTTAAAACTTTCAGGTGTGACGTTCGTTATACGCTATCGTCACTTCTTATACATATGAGTTAGAGTCAACTATTGCTACTAGAATTTCGACAATAAACATTTTCTATGTTATCATCATTATTATAATCTATGTTTATTTGTCATTCCACGTTCTTTTGTTTCCGTAACATTTTCATAAAAATAACGCCTAAAACTTCGTCAATTCCTTTGTTTTATAAAGCGCCCGAAGGAATTTACGAAGCCAGTATAAAAAATTAATTATGAGATAATTTTCGTTAAATGTTAAATTTGTAGACATTTATGGACAGAGCCTGTGAAACCGACATATATGCTTGAAGAGAGTGATGATTGATGAATGTACACGAAACACGGCAGGTTTGTAAGGACAGAGATATTTGGCACTCGGTGTTATCTGCCTACCCCGTTAAGGACCTGGCGTGATGGTATAATAATAAACTGTCAAACTTGTTTAAGATATTTAAATAACGATAATCTTATTACATGTTGACTTGCAACGATGAGATTGGAGAACATTTTTCACAAGTGACCAAATGTCCGAGATCTGTGTTCATGCTATGTTGCTCAACTTGACGTTCATATTGGTCAGAACTATAAGGCTTCTACTTAACATGATATTACTACGAAATAGGTCAAGAGTAGTCGTATATTATTACGACTAATGTCCAGTAAGCTCGAACATAAATTTGTACAAGATCTAGTTTTTTTCCCGAATGCGAATAGGGTAAGTCGAGAGCATCTAATAAAGTCTTCTGTTCAAAGGTAGCACACACATGAACGTCCTTTTTAATAGCTGATTTAGACTACACATTTCGATTTACACTTCACTAAGTTTGTGGTAGAAAATTGCGAAAAAATTAATAAGATAAACTTTCAAAGACATTTGTTAGGCATTACGGCAGTGTTCAAATAATCGCGATGATAGGTTTAACGTTATAATCATAACTGATTCTTATATATTGCGGTACTATGAATATCTATCTTTATATCACAATACTAGCTTAGAAATATGTAATTTCTGTAGAATTACTAATTTTGCCGCGTAGACGCTAATAAAACTTAACAATGAGGCTTTTCAACGCACAAAAAGCGTGTTCTAAATTAAAATTCAGTCAAGAAAGTCAGCGCTTTGTAAGCGTTCTGTATAGCAATCGACTTTATTTGAACATAAAATTTATGAACGATAATTTAGAGATAACAAAGATTTCAGCGTAGCAGGATAAGGAGCGGCTTATCTTTTTCACGACATTTATTAATTTCGATCGATGTGAAAAGTGTTGAATGTAGCTGTGTTCGCTATTAACAGTAAGTTTTGTAAAAATTTACCTACTATTATTACCTATTCTGTTTCTGTGATATCGTTAGTACAAATAACACGTCGACAAGGAGCCAATTTTTATCACTAAAATAGGCTAATAAAAGCTTTACTCCCAGCAATAAGCCTTTGCGAGGAACAATTGCTTCGAAATTCAAATACGAATACACTCGCGACGACTACCGTCAGCGTCGTATTGGGAGTTCGAAGCGTGTTCAAACAGGGGTCGGATAATGAAGGCTAGAAGTGAAAACTACAGCGAAGTTCGATAATGAAAAATTTGCTTTGAGAAACAAAAGACGAACAAAGGCGTCGACGTCAAACCTCCGAATGCTTTGTTTATCGACTACACTGTAACGGTTGAGCGAATTGTTCCGTTTTTATTGTTAAAGTTCTTTTATCATACTGTTTAGGATAAGAGTTTCATGGTAGGTGAATTAAGAAGCTATATTGTTTCTGTATGAATAAACTTATGCGTAAAACATAAATTTATACTGTAGCTAAAAAGATCTTACTTTATATATTATTTTGTGTACTTTACATTTTTATTATGATGCTCAGAAAAGTCTGTAGCGTAATCTAGTTGAATCTAGTTGAGAGATTGTAACGCTGATTTAAAGTAATATTATATACAAAGCTGTAGACATGATTTTTTTGTTCATTTCAACCGGTTAATCGTTGGAATTATCATTTAGATTTGTAAGAATATTTTAAAAATGATAGGACGACTATTAAGTATTTTTTTCCGCTTTATACGACCGTGCTAGGATACTTCCGAGCTGAACGATAAATTACCATACAAAATTTAGTTAGGTATGTAAAATAAATTGTATCGAATATCGTGAAGTATCGCCACAGTGTACCCCATAAAACTTGCTTTGCGAATATTAAACTTATTTATATTTACATATCCTCTAAATCGAGCAATGAATAATTTGGTACTTGATATATCTATCTTCTATACATATAATAGAACTGTAGAAGAGTTCAATTCTGTACATTGAATATAAACTAAAAAAAATACCAATAGGGGTACCAGTAACAAAAGCCAAAAAAGTTAATTTTGAAATTTTTATCTGTCTATTTATTGTCCGGCTTTCACGCAAAAACTACTGGACGGATCTCGATGACATTTTTATTGTTATGTCATAGTCCTCAGCAAAATATACATATAAGCTATAAATTATTTGAAAGATCAGAATTGTTCGGCGGTAAGAATTTCGCCTGGGCAGCTAGTTAATAATAAGTTAACACATACTATTCAAAGACACACATACAATTTGGTTGATTACGCCTCAGTATGAGGTCTCGCCGTGATTATCCAGGGAGTTTTCAATAGATGGCTGGAATCGATGTGACATATTCATTTACCTGAATACAAGTTTTCGTTTGTAGCACGGTCGACATTAGCGCTTATTTATAAGTTCTCAAGGATAAATGTGACTGAACAAATATCAATTGTAACATTAATAAACTATGCACATGTGTATCTGTTAATAGAAAGATGTTTCGAGACTGTTTTGACAATTCTCGGGAGGCGAAGTAACTGAAGCCAGAAACGCAAAATTTGGACCGATATTACTTCCATGATCTAGGCACACGGAAAGCGTGGATTTTAGAAAATTTCATCTCTGTAAATGCAAATAAGGGGATGGAGGTTTCATTGGCGATGCTTTTGTTATGTTGATTTACTACAGATATTGGCATAAACACAATTTAAATATGAAACGTCTAAATTAATTCGTACGGGATATAAAATAGGCTATGAAAGATTTTTTTGGCATTGAATATGCTTCTAGAAATTACTTCAAAACGACAGCGGTATAGATAAGTTACGCAATTTAGAATTTTGAATGAACGATCAGCTTAGCACAAATAGGTAGAAATGATTTACCTATCTCGTGTGTGTGTGTGTGTGTGTGGGTGCGTGTGTGGTGCGACATAGAGAATTGTACTGAACAATGTGTGTTTAGACAATTGAAGTACCAAACCCTACTATATATTTTAGGACACATTTACAATAGCGTGGCAAGGGCTTTGTCCACTCGTGCGAAGCAAGGATGGACCCTTAGTATTGTAATATATTGCTACGCCTGAAGACTTTTTGTTTTTCAATTATATTATATGTATATTTGATACTTTGTTGCTTTATGACTTAGTTACATATTGGCAACATTAATAAAGTATTTTTTTATATTAAGTACTGCAATATTTTTAGACACCCCTAACCTGTAATCTATAAGCACAATGCAAGACCATATCCGAAGTAGAGAGTTTAGATGCCCATACACAATAGAGAAACATGAATTTATCGCATCTACATGTATATAGAGATAACGTTTACACATGTGGCTTAATAAATAACTTTGGATTTCCATTTCGAAACTACGCTTCTTATTTAACCCACCCTTAACCTTGGGAAGTACAAATATTATATAACGAACAATATGTCTTTGTATATTCATGAATATACAAAATACATTATAAGGAACACGAATATTAAAAAAGTCTTTAGCAAAGGACGAAATAATGAATAATACTTTGACGTAACATACTGAGTTCTGTTCTTATATGTTCACAAACTTCAAAGGATTTCGGAACTCGTGAAGATAAAACGAGGTAACCAAAACGAAGTGCTGGTTACCGGAAAGCGGAATGACTTCCCGCCGGTGGGGTCGTAATGTTCACGCGTGCATTTCTCGAAAATTTCCCAACAGACAGAAATTTTCAATGTGAAAAGAAAAAAATACTAATATTAAACTTATCTCTTCGTATTACTGATATAGAGCATGCATGCTCATTTTAAGTTATTATTGTTACTCATAGACGACTGCTTTCAGTTTCAAGTAGAATGGAAGTTCTGTGTAAGCTTCAGATACAAATGATTAATTATACCTTATATTAATGGTTGGGTACTGCGTATACTTTGCCATAGGTACTTATAATAATGTATGTCGTTTTAGCCGTATTTATCTAGTTTCAACTTTATCACAGAGTGGGCGAGGCCGAGTCTTTAAGTATTTATCTAAAGTTAATTTCTACATGGATGCGAAAAAAGTTCCTACAAGTTTAACAATTTGCCAGAAAGACATGAAAGTAAAAGCCAGCGTTTTTACGCCTACTCGTTAAATGCTTGTAAAGAAAAGTGTTCACTCCATTTTTATTATTTGGCTGGTGAGCAAGTAATTGTAATATAACTTAAAAATACAAAGACAGAATTGTGTTGGGTATTTCTTGAACAGAGTTTCGGAATATTTTACATTGTGAACTTGTAATTTTCAGTACGAACCGACGTCGTACATTGAGTATAAAGTTTCACGTCTGCCATATTTGCAAAACCCTGCCACTCATATTAATTATATGATGGTTTCTATGCGATGAGTCGCATGAGTGGCATCCGTTGTGGACAGCACAGCACAACACCATTCTCGACGCAAGGGTCTAAACAGGACAGTCCTCTCTGTAGGGGCTGCAGTCATGGCACATATTAACAATAATAGTTGGTAGTGATAGCACAGTTATGATAATAAAATACATGACATACTTTTAAGATAAGAACTTTGATGTCCTGTCGTTAAATGGGCTCGACGATTTGAATCATTCTATATCGTTATAATTATGGTGTTATGTTTTAATAATTATTTAGATCATAAGAAATAATGACGCCATATCACAATTCAGTATGATTAAACTGAAAGACCTATATATCACCTATATATACACATATATCAGATGTCGATTGTGGTAAACAAGAACCAGACAAAACAATGGAGTACTGATACTGACGCGAGAATCGGTTGGATGCTTTTCAACCTCCCTTATAGCTTAGTTATAATAATGTAACGTTACCAAGCGGGATCAATTGCTTAATGTGGTTTTCTAAGAATGGAAATGTAAGTGATAATTTACCACTAGCGACCCGTTATTTAAGAGCCAACAGCGCTCGACCTCGCTTTGCTTCACAGATTACAATCTGTAAACCGCGTCAAAGCTATGAACGCTATTCCGTATATGGAGTTGCTTTTACGTAAGAGTTAAATTTTTTGCTAACCCGTATGTAAGGGATGTACAAAAAATAAAGAAGCGTAAATTGGATAAAAATAGAAAATAGTCTAATAGCGTTCCCACGGATTGTAACAGATTTTTAATGTGTGTAATACTTGGTTATGAAATATAGGTAAAATCACTAAACACGATTTTTAAAAATCCAACCGCAGATAGTAGTACAAAAAATCCTTTGTGATCCTGTCCAACCAAAACGATTCAGTGTAGTAGACGGATTTTCCTCACAGCGCCTTACTGTGTTATAGTAATCCCTTTTATCTCAGCTTCCCCATATCACGTTTGCTCGACAAAAACTTCAATGAAATTTGCTTTTGAATGGCGGACACGGATCTCCGCATAAGAGGCACGGATTTGTGACTTTACTGACAGACAATCCCGAAAACCGCAATATGTTGGTTGGTTGAACATATTACAGTTATTTTAGTTGCTAATAATTAACCATTTAGTGCGGAACAATATTGATACAATATAATTTTTATGTAAGTCGGGCTATGGTAGTAAAGAAATTGTCGTAGAAATTAACGTTCTATTTGATAGATAATAAAATGATCGTTTTGTAATTATTTGTTCGCAAATATAACAAATGCTTCCCGATACGAATACATTTTGCTTCGATAAATTTTTGCGTTTACCCTGCAATAAGAGATCCTACTAATATTATAAATGCGAAAGTTGTGTGTATGTTTGTTACTCTTTCACGCAAATACTACTGAACCGATTACGATGAAATTTGGTATGTAGGTAGATAAAGACCCAGAATAACACATAGGCTACTTTTTGTCCTGAAGTTCCCGAGGGATCGGGATTTACACGGGAATAACCAGAATTAGTAGGACTTTGTACCTTAGAATTCTCCCGGGGTTGATATTTAGGCGGGAAAAATTTTGTGACATACTGATTTCACATTGTGACACATCTAGTAGATGACAAAAGTAACTTTTCTAATGAAATACATATGTAAATGGCGAATGTGGACGAGTGGGAGGCATTCGTAACTGTGCCGACGATATAATTAACATAAAAATAATGCAAAAGCCACAATATAATGTATGCGGTTGGATTTTGTAGTGTACTATAAATCACACTTATTAATGAAACTCATCGCTGGTGTGGTCACAAACATAATTATGACGGTTGTCCAGTTTATTATAAATAACAAGTTCATGAAATTTATCATACTCGTCGTACGTTAGTATGTTAAACAATTTTAAAAACGACATTGACCGAAAGAATTTGTTAATTGGCCGTTAAAATTTGCGTGGAGCCTGAACGTTGAAAATTTCCTCTCTTGTAATTATTTTTTATATCCGTTTAATTTGTACGTTATTTTTATGAAAATTAAAACCAGTAATGAAATTACGAAACAGAACTTGACCGCTGAGTCGAGATTTATTCGAATCTTCGATTTGTATAATACGCAGGAATATTTGTTTAGTCTCTGGCTGTAAAACTATTTCTATAAGTAAGCTGTGGTAGCTTTAGTGGTTGGAAATTCAGTCTCTCACTCCAACATCTTTTTTCTGAGTACCTACCTATCGGCAGTATGTTTGATTGATTGATTGAAGGGTGCCTTTCGTTACCCGGGCCTCTTCACGTAGGCGTAGGTCAGCCAGGTTATGCTTTAAAATTTTTCTCCGGGAAACCAAAAAACATGTTTTCATCTACTGTTTATGCTTATAATAGGCTATAACATTTAATTACACATGTTATTTGGTGATAATCTAACACACATTTTTTTACAACCTTTTAAAAAATTGTTTTACTAAGAAAAATTATATTAAAACTTATTGGCGTAATCAAAGAACGTGTGTAACTTCAGATTTCCTTTTAATATTTGTAGGATTTCATTAGCTTTCACTTCAAAGCTGCGTCGGAAGTGTTTTTGGAGATTTGGAGAAAAAGGGTTAACTACAATGTTTCCGGACCTAATATGTTGAAATTTTTATTAATAAGTCAGAGTACAATATTGAATAGGCGATTCTCTAGAATATTCTTTATATGTCAATTATTATTAAAGACTGGCCGTATTTTCCAGGTCTTGTGTTTGTTAGAATGATAATGTGGGCGTTAGTCATAGTAAACGTTACATGTATGAACAAAATGTATGTGTTCGTCAACGTCTGCGGATGTGTCAAGTCGCTGCACAATTCAACTTGAGATTTGTAATGAAATCTGTGAACATTTTGGTAGTGTTGCGGCTATCTCTTATATATATAAAACGTTCGTTTGCGAAAATCTCCGAAACCACTGAACCGATTTCAATAAAATTTTGTACATATCTATTATTTGATTCAAATTAAAAGATAGGATAGTTTTTATAAAATAAATAAATAATAAATGTCAACGGTCAATAAATTTTTACATAAAATCAATTTCTGTATGCACGATATTTGTCATATATATATGATTTGACATAATGTAACTATGGCAACGTGTGGTCCAGTCCACTAATTAATATATAAAAACAAACATGGTGCATACGCCGTTAGCCTAAAATATAATTATTTTTGACAGTATGTAACAGCTTCCCAATAATATAATAAATATGTATTTATAACTTAACCTATTATAGAACTTAATAGAATATTAATTAGGTTCCAAAATCAATTGAATGTTTGTATCATTAATATAATATTATGAATAGCTATTAATGTCATGAATAAGTAATTCAGTAACCAAGAGCTGTTATTCCAATGAAAATTTGTTTAAAAAGTAAAATAAAATAGGCAACAACGATGCTATACAATTAACAATGAATGCGAATCGTACAACAAGTGCGGTAAATAACATATATTTAGCGATAAATTCATGTATCTTTGTATTTCGCAAGAAGCAAAAAGCCGTAAAAATCGAAAGAGACAGAAGGTTCCTTTTGAATATTATATTAGGTACTTCTTTCAAAAGAATAGTAGATATTCTATATTCTTACCCAGATCTGTGACCGCCATTCAAATTATACTGAAATGATTTTAATATATTTTGTAACGTAAAAAAATTTTGTGAATTAGGATTATATTATTCTAGCTTCGACCTGTGTATTAAATCACGATGAATTCGAAATTCTTATTATAAGACAAATAAAACGTAACTAAAATCATATTTCTCCCGCCAGGAACAATGTGCGGTTTTTTCACAGATCATATTATGTTAATTACTCGTATTTTGGCAGTGAAGTTACAAATCCCGGCCACTCATGCCGAGATCCGTGTCCGCCATTCGCATGTAAATTCCATTGAGAGTGACTTTTTGTCGAGCAAACGTGATGTGTGGAGGCCGACATAAAAAAGGTTACTGTAATACAGAAAGGCGCTTTGAAGAAAACACGTCGGTCGCACTGAATGGTGTAATTAAATGTTTTTCAAAGAGTCAGAGACTTGTAATCCACTTTTAATAGCATTCAAGTGTTGTCAACAGTCAAACATTTCTCAGTGAATCGCAAATAAAAAAACGAATGCCAATATCACTGTTTAATACTGTCCGTATTGAAAGATACTCGTATATCAAAATAATAAAAACGAAAGAAATTTGGTCTGTTTTTTATTTTCATACTTGAATTGGAGAACGGATGACGATTAGGTTCGGAATGGTGATAACCTGGATTCTGTACAACCGCATATCCCGCTTGGAATACGTTTTAAAATAAATTCTTAAAACCCATAATTATAGAAAATTATTTATTATCTATACTAATGTTATAAAGATAAAGATTTGTATTTTTGTGTGTGTATGTAACGAATTGACTCAAAAACTGCTGGACCGATTTCAAAAATGCTTTCATCATGTGGATGCTACATTATCACTGATCAATATAGGCTAACATCACGCTACGACTAATAGGAGTGGAGCAGCAATGAAAAATGTTGCACAAACCGGAATAATTTACATGGCAAGACAACGTTTGCGGAGTGGGCCAGTTATGTATATAATAAATAAAAATTAGATGATTATAACTTACAAAAAACTAGTGCGAACTAATTACAACTGCTGTTGTCGTATAATTAAGATGTCTGGAGAATTGAAACAATGGTTCATTATTAAAACAGGTCGTAACTAAACGTCGGTATATAATTTGTGAGGAACTCGGCGGTCGCGGTCTATTTCGTGAAACTTCCCTGGCGCTCGAACAATACGTTTTGTACTGAAACTTGAACGTTTACGAAGTAAAATTATTTTAAACAACGTACAAAGAAATACCTGAGCAAAATTTGCCATTGACATTTTATTTTAAAGTTAAGCTACCTCTTTCTTAGCGTACATGGAAATATTGCTACAATGTGTTACTTTTACACGGTCGGTTTACGACGAACGAGCGTAAAACGAAGGAAAACTGAAACAAGAGCGTCCTTACTGGATCTGGCTATGAACGAATTAGAATAACTACGCAGATGTACGTAGATGAAAGTAGGTACCTGATGTCGAAGTATTCTAATTTAACTGGCCTCTTGGTTTAGTGGCTATGGGATCCACGAAGGTTCAGTTTCCACCCAAGATAGACATTTGTGTGATGAGGACATTTGTTCAATATAAAATTCATCTTTATTATATGTTTAGTTACCTTGACAGACATTCTTTAGGTTGATTTGGAATTATAATTATATACAAATTATAATTTTTTTTTATTAAAACTGTGAAAAGTATTATTTAAAGGGCGAATATTCTGTAGCCGTAAAATTAATTGATATATGGGTATTTTAATGTAAGCCATGGGTCTAATTAGCATAGACTTATTCGTACAGTGTACGGTGTACAGGAAAAATGATTTTTATGTTCCGTTAACTTTAAAATAATAGAAGCGGTTAATACTATAAGCGGAAACGTACCATCAGATGGTATATGCCCTTCTAGGCATTCAAAGAAAGAATAGCGCTTAAAATAATGAATTGGAAAGCAATTCGAGAAACTGCTTGCGTTCGTTTCGTAATGTACAGTGGAATTGTTCCTCTTAGTAGTTCTTAAACTAAGTAGTTCTCAAACTATCATCTAAAGTGTACCTAATGTGTTTTTTTAAGACTCATGGAAAATAACAAACCATATTGAAATCTTTAATGTGTTATTTTTTCCATCGGCGTCTTTGGATAATAACTATTAAAATATAAAATCGTTCATAATAATAAATAAAAAATAACTCGTGGTAGTTGAGGATATAATAATTATACTGTAACCCGCACATACATGTCTATGTCTAAATTCAATATTTCTATTTTACATGTCCGGATTATAATCGAAGCAGTTTGAAATTCTATTGGGTTTGAAATTCAATCAATATGCATGAGCTTGTAGCGACGATTATAGCGGCGATTTTGCTACGTTTAGCACGAACGGGTACATTATATACACATGGTCAAATAAGCCATAGGCGAATTAATTATTTAGAAAATCTTTATACAAATAAGGAGGATATGTTGTTTTAGTTCGCGAGCGTAATCCTTTTCTGTAATTTTGCGTATAAGAAAAAGCAGAACTAAATATAGGATTCCGCCCCCCTCAGTTGCTTTGGTAATTCAAAATATACATGCTGATGTCAAAATTTGTAACCTTTTTAATTTGTTTAGTTGTATTTGTGACGCAGTATCGTATTTTCCCAAAGTGTACCTACATAATATGTATTTGCCGATAATCGACGGCCAAGATTGTGCAGTCTGCCAGTAGCCTTTTTATTTTCATTTCACGACCATTGAACTGGCTAATTACAAATTAATACTCTAGAAAATGATTGTAGCTTAATTTTAATAAAAAATCCCTTGTGTTTTTGTTACGTAAAATATGATGCTTTTCTAATTTAAAATTATTTTTCGCCACAAATGGGTAGTAAAACATGGATCGCGCATACCAGGCATCATTTACATAAAGCTGGCTGGCACAAGTCCCGCGGGTGGCTATAAGCGCTTAATTATTTTGTTTATCTGACCACTAAACTGCCCTCACTTCTCTTCATGGCTCATGGAATACCGCCAAAGCAATATAATAACACTTAAATAGTATAACTAGATTCTTTATGTGTATTTGACTTTTGTTTTATTATAACTACACAGACCCTTGTTTAGAATAAAATACTAACTGAATTCACACTAACAGTTTCTACAGCCCTGGTAGGAGTCGGTTACAGATGTCCATGGACGGCAGCGGCCACTTGTGACTGCCTGTTTTTTTGCTACTCTCTTCAAATAAAAAAAAATATTGGATTTACATAATTTTGAATGTTTAGGTACTGTTTATTTCAACTTTTATTTCAACATAGCTACAATTGGTGTCACCCTAGTAGGCAATTTAAATACCTGTGTCAAGAGACTCCTCTGTTCTTAAATCAATGTCGCAATAAATTCTGGATAGCTCTCAAGTTCTCGGCTTAGTCTACGCAAAATGTCAATTATAAGAGATGTACATAATAAATTTAACAATTTAAATATTGTTTAAAGCGCTTCATTAAACACGTTCCAACGTGTGTAATGAACTGTACAATTCATTTCCGGAATTTGAATTTATACGTTCATTAACAATAACGTATTTAATCCCGCACATTGAAAACCTCTGCATAATAGGTACATTAAATATCACGAAGAAAGATCAATTACAAAGTACACACAAAGAAATCTCTCAAAAAGCATTACGAGAACTTCGTTTTCCAATTAAGTAGTATTAGCATCAACGCTCGAATTTCGACTGATGAAAGCCTCCGCATAAATTGAGACGTGTTCCCAGACGTGTTTGCTGAGACAACATCTACTTCGCACACAATAACAGTTTACGACGAGGAGGCAATTTTCATAATGTTGCTCACGACCACGGCGTTTCATGTAACCGTCTTTCAGCGAAGCCATTTTTGAAACAGCCTCCGAATATGTACGGCTTAAAAGCTTCGTGACCTCGAAACTGTGCCGTCAAGGTAGCTCGTTTTGTTTAAATTGAAATCTTCTTTCCTGTAATAAAAAGATAAACGAAAATTTATAAATTAACGTTATGGACAGTGAGGTGCGTGTTTTAAAACTATGTAATACAATTTATGCTAGTTATGTATATAGACTGTACTTATATTTGTCGGTACTTTCAAATAATTTTATATTCCATATAAAAAATTCCATGTAACCTGAATGTTTTTGTTTTCCCTTGAAAAATAAGTGCGTCATCAACTGACAATTCTTGGTCTCCAAAACCTTTCAAAGCGTTATTTTCGTAGTAAAATTATAATACCGTTGGACGGTAATAAAAAGATAATTAAACATGAAAGGATTTTGTTAAGTATGAAATTTTCGTAATAAGATTTTTTATCATTAAGAAATTTAACGTACCTAATCAAATTTTAAGATAATAATGTTCAATTTCAATGTGTTACTACTACATATAGGTATGCGTGGTATACAGAACTACAGTTATATTATTGTTTATGTAACAGACACATTATAATAAAGAAGTATGGCTAAAATGGATTCAATTAACGTGTAGGTGTTATCTAATGTCGGATTTTCGGCATACTCGTAGACTGACAGCTTTATGTTTGTTCAATATGTTTCACGAAAACATTTGTGTTTACACATTCAATATTGTTGAATTTAATGTTGCGTATTGATCAATTAAAAAAACGACACCATCACAACGTAAAATGTGCAAACATATAGCATGTTCCGTAAAATTGAATACATGAAATTCGTTGGCTACTTAATACACGAATACAATTGTTTTTTTTTTTATAATTACCATGTACAAATTAGATACAAACAAATTATTTTAGCGCAGCATTTAAAAAACCACTAAGGTTTAAAGTGCTAATGTTACGCGTTTAAAAAATAAGACTTTAAGTTAGATTTAATGTTAATTTAATTAAGACAAACTTATATTTAATGATTGTTGTATTGATACAATGGTTGTTTCCACTGCTTTATTGATATACTTAAAACAAAGTCATGTCACAGTGCAACTTGAATTGTATACCGCAAGCGAAATATAATTTGCGTTTCAATTACATGTTAATTAAGTGCCTGGTGAATAATTTGTATGATGTGAAATTAACTTCGTGTTTAATGTTTGGGTCAGTAAATCAGTAGTAATTAGAATGACGCATTATAGCTTATTAACACTCGTAATCGGATTCTGTTTTCTAAAGCTAGGAGCACGTTTAAGAAGATTTCAGGGATTCCGCGGCTGCTCGTGAATCTTCTTATCAGATAAAAGATTGCACCTTTATGGTGTGTCCGAGTGCTTTTATGTTTTCCTGCAATGGGTTACATTACAACTCGTACTATTTTAATATGACACTATCCGAATAAACGCGAATCTGAATTCATATATTCTTTACTGCAAACGATTGCAAACGATTTGCATCAAACGGCAGTTCTCCTTTGCATTACTGCTTAATTAAATTGAGCAGAACATTCACCTCACACACAAATTTAAGTTTTTTGCCGCGTAGTGAGCTTATTCGAGCATTTAGTTTAAGGAGTGGAAATAACGGTAGTATGGCTATTTCATATGCAATATGCACATAAATAAATTAGGATGTTTTAGTTATAATTTTTTTACTTTAGTCGATCTAGATTTTCAAGCTCGATTTAGTACATCTGACGACACACTGAGGTTTTAAAAAGAGCCGCAGACTCTTTTAAATCGTCGGCTTTACAGTAATGAAATCGGAGTCATAAGCAAAACTCAACGCATGTCTCTATTAAAATACTTTCTAGAAAGTGTATGTTAATTAATTACCATGTTTCGTCGTTTTGAAAATTAATACCAGCTAATTTAGATGTAAACGACATTTAAACCTTGACAAACAGTAGTAAGGTTAAATGCACATCTAAAGCAAGTCCTTAATAGATGTTATTGCAATGTCTTTATGAATATAAGGGCAAATACAATGTTATATATGACGCCCAAAATTACGCCCAATAGACCATGTTTGTAGCGTAAAACATACATTTCCCAGTAACTCAGCTACTTTGTAAAATAATTGAGCAGTAAAGCTACTAAGCTGCAACCGTCACTAACGCCCTGTTCTCGTCGCTTTATGCAAATTCCGTGTTGGCGTTGACGATTTGACGTAGAGAGAAATAGAATTATTCGTGAAGGTTTATGAATATCTAGTTAGATTACTCAATATGTAAGAGCTAGCTTCAAATTTTACGAACCTATATAACCTTCAGAAGAGTTTGGAATAATTCATACGAAACAAAAGCAAAAAAGCAGTCCGTCTATTCCTCAGGCAGTAAAGCGCACAGTGCAGTTTAAAACTAACAATTTTTATAGCGACTGTAGCATATGCAACGCTTAAGCAGTTATTCTGATAAGCAACCAGCTCACCTGGCGACAACGCGTTATGCGCTGCGCTTCATGCAAATCGGGTGCAGCAGCTGACGGGTTGGCGTTGACTGCAGATAAGTCTTTTGTCATAAAGTACATCGGAGCAATGTTTAGCTTTATGTAAGCTAGTAAAAAATATTACTGACTTTAACTGAGTTTAGCAGTAGTACAAGTAAGCACAGAGTATGGATGCAAATAAATAAGATTTGCATATCTTTTCATTTACATGATGTCGTATTTTATCGTAACAGGACATTGTTTATGGATGTGTAGTCACGTGACTAGTAAAACCTCAGTACAACCACAAATCATAGCCCTTAATAGAACACGCAGCGCGGCGTAAAACCAAAATGTGTCTGTAAAGCGACTATTCCGCACAAAATAATTGAGCAGTTATGCTAATGAGTTACAAGCTGAATCGCCGCCAACGCGCTGTCCGCGCCGCTTTATATGCAAATCGAGTGCTGGGACCGACGGTGTGATGGAGTGGGCGATAGTGTCTTTGCGGATAAGGTGCATTGGAACGAGTGCGCCTTAAGCTTCTTTCGTATCCGCAGACTACGTGCCAGACGCGTAGCACGATAAAGCAAAATTATTATTAAGTTTATTTACTTTAATCAAATTCTTAAGCGTTAAGAAGGATTCCAATAATGTAGAAGAGACAGGCGCGTGCCTGAGTAGACCAGCAATCTCGCCTATATTCCAGAATTATTATCTATTCCAGCGCTAAACTGAACTTCTTTCGCTAACGGCCAGCTCTCCGGTAGTTTGTTTTTCATTTATCAATACTGTATAAAGACAAAACTGCATATAATATTATTTTTACACACAATCTTAGTTACACACAATTATGAACTTTCATAACATCATTTAGTAGAGTTCAACATGGGCCACGTTAAAACCACGCAAAATAAAAATGTTGACTTCATTCACGATGAATTAGCACATGCACGTGTTCATTAAAATTTAGGCGAACGTTGAAAAGTTCGTGCGCAAAACGTAAAGCAAAAGCTCACCGGCAATCACGAGTGGACAGAGCTAATTATGAGAATTTTAAAACCTGCAAACAGAAAAGCTCTCATGGCATAATTTAACTTTCTGATACGAGGTTCTCAGAATTGAAATTTCCGTAGTTCAATTCGTAAAACAAGTTATTATGAGACAATTCGAGAAACACCAAGATCTGAATACGAGACGACATAAAGCGCCCGTCTTCTGGGGAGTAGCAACATGAAATAACTTCGAACTAGTTCCTTAATTAGCTTCCACTGCTGAATATATAATCGTTAAAATAAACTTATTGACCTTAGTGTGGTGGAACTTCTGCAAGTCTCGAAGTTTGTGCCGCTAGTGGTCGATCGAACTCGTACATTGTATAATTGCATTTCCTGGAAATAGTTTATCTTTGTACCATTTATTCAACCGTTTGCTTTAATTTTGAATGTGAAAGTAACTCCACGTATATCGATGTTAACTTTTACAATATATGACATTAATAATGCGTTTTTGAAATACATTCTTTCTTATTGTTTAGGGATTAAAGCCATGAAACAATCTGTTGTTCTGTGGCATTAAGTTCTGGAAAAACTCGGATATGGCGTATTGGCGTATCCACCTACATTATGTTTGTAAGCTGAAATCGTAGACAGCCAAAACAACTTTTTCCATCACAACTTCAGCCATTCCAATTGTATAAGAAGATTTCGTAGATCGGTTTCGCGATCTGATGTTATGCAATATCGTTCAACCGATTACAGTAAAGTGTAATCTTCTCGTAAGTACATGGCTAATTGTTAACAGTCACAACGGTTTCGGCTGCTACACTGGGAACAAATAGTACATTAAAAGTGAATTTAATTATTAATATTACTGTGGCTATTTAGGTACTAAAATGTTTCAAGAGAACGAAATCTAGTAGATGAATCACTGACGGGAAAAATTAGAACTATTTCCCTTTTATAACATTAATAAAGAGCCTACAAGCCATATGTGATTGTACACACAATTCCATTTGCGTCTGGCTTTCTACTCGATACTTGTAAATAAAAACACGTCCGACTTATTTGAAATTCTCACACGGTAGGAGACACGCTAACGTTTTTGGGACCAACGAGTGAACATTTGTTTTAGAGCTGAAATTAATTTGTTTTGTGGCTGAGTGTACCTTGGCTTGAATTGCACAGGCACAAAGAAACGTGATATGGGTCTCTTAATGTCCGCTACAAAGGAACGGGTTACATTTTGCAAATTACTAGAACCGTCTAATTAGTAGCCTAATTGAATTTTTAATTTATTTTCCTATAGTGCGGTTATGCCTAGGTTTGAATCAGAGACAGTAAGAGTCAACAAAATGTAGGTACAGAATTTGATCGCAAATATTAATTGGTAACATAAAATGTACAGGAATCCGAATTAGCTAATATGTATGAATTCTACCACTACATACAATAATATTATTATACCAATGTATTATCAAATCAATACTTACTCGTATGTCTCTAGAAAATTAGTCTGTAGGTAAGCAATGTATTTTTGATCACCCTAAAAGAGTAGTTACAATAGAGGACGGAACATTGAATGTCAAAGAACATTCTAATACTGGATAAGAAGAGAATCCATACGAATTTTTTATAATTTAGCAGAATAATATACTAGGATTCAAGATCAGAATACAAATCATCAAAATCTTCCCAAATAATCTCCTGGACTGTATAACAATAAATACAGTGATTTTGCAACGGAAAACCTAACACTGCAATAAAATTCATATTCTATTTGTCTCAACTAATACCAATTTGTATTAACCTTTTGATGATACGAGTACATGCTACTATGTATGTAGCGTATATGGAGTATGCCCCATCCTACTGTACCTATTTCAATTAGTGTTAATTGTGACATTATATAATAGTGCATATAATGTTAATTATATACTTGACATATAAACATGGCAGATATACACAGAATCTGTTGATAAATCGCGTTTGTGTGTCAAATGGTACTTTGCGAGTATTGTTGTCGCTTCAACTTTCATTTCAATACGAACAAAGGTTGTCAACGAAAACGAAGCTAATTACATTTAAAGGGCCTTAAAATTCCAATATTCTGTACAAAGGCAGATGTTAATTTGGTTGGAAACTAAAAGGTTATATGAAATATTTATTTTGTTAATTGGATTAGCAAATGACAGTCGGTATAGAACCTATTTCGATACGAATAATGAACAATTAAGATCACTATGTTTTAGATTTTTTGTTTTTGTTTTGGACTAGAAGGGCAGTCATCTCTATTGTTACAATAAGGTGGACTCCTTCTTCGATTGCTAGTTTTCCAACAGAAAAATATCAGCAGTAAAATGCACTTGCTGACAATCAATCATTTTAGTATCTGAGTAGCAGTACGACGTAAAATATTATTTACAAAAACTATATAACCGTACTTAAATATTTTACCACGATTCTTAATTGCACCCATAACAACTCAACTTTATTTCGTAAGCAATTTGCTTGATTAATTCAATTGTAGCAGCAGAAACACAGTAACAGGTTTAATTAGTTCTCCCAGTGCATTTGTTGCACTTGCTTTTATTTCTGTGTCTGCAATACGAACATTTGTTCTGTCTTAATTAAATAATTATTTTGTGACAGTAAGAAGTAATACACAAACGGATTTGTTCAGCTAAAATTGGTCCAACGGGAACTTACATTTTGGTTTGTACAGAAATAGACACAAGCTATAGTCGCTGTGACCCTCGGAAATAGGGTCCAGAATGAATCACAGGCATAGCCCTAAGAGCGATCAGGCTGAAGTGGCACTGGGCTAGCCACATATGCCGAAGGTCGGATGACAGATGGAGTAAACGGGCCCTAGGAAGACCATGTTTGGGCAAGCGTAGTGTGGGGCGTGGTAGGCGGTGGGAAGGAACTGAATGAAGGAATTCAATGACCGCTCTCAGTGGCGTGCCTTGAGAAAGGCCTATGTTCAGCAGTGCACATGTCGGCTGAGGTTGACGACGATGGGTTGCAGCTATTTCAAAATGTGCTTATTTCTACTTAGAATACCATATAGAGTTATAGAATAACATCGCGAATTTGCGATTCTAGGATTTTCATACGTGTTGAAATTACGTGAGGAGTAGTTGGGGATGGTGGTGATAGTGTTTGCGGTAGCGGCAGACACGTAAGGTGAGGATCATGATCAGTGGTCGTGAGCGAATTATATTAAAAAAACAAACGATGAATTATAAGAAACTGGTAAATTTGCTGTGGTCTTTTTATAAGTAACCTATTATTTTCAGTAAATTATTATTATAGAAGGAGTTGAAACTTTCCTTTTTCTTACCCGTTCCAAGCGGAGTTCTATGTAACGTTATTGTTTCGAAGACTTAATACGTTCTTCCGTCCGGCATTAGAACGAACTCAATTACATTAAACGTCGTTGAAATGAAATTAAAAAGTTCACTTTGGTGTTTAGAGCATTTTGTGTGATGTACGACATTACAGAAATAAGTGATGCCGCTTGCTCACATCGATCAAAATTACTTTTAATGGCTAAAATTTAAGGTACTTATTTCTCTTCATTCAATAAGCTTTAAATCATTTTAGGACCGTGCCATTGTTATCATTCTAAGCAAGTTTCCAAGAATTTCTAGTAAGATTTTACACTCGGTTTGATAATGAATTAGAAATTTTAAATGTTTAAAAGTTAAAAATAGATCTCTTAGTTTCTTAAAATATGTTTTGCTTCCTAAATTATGTTACCTTGTGAACAGAGTTTTGATTAGTGATTCTAGTTTACAGTATATTTTCTTATATATCTAACAATTTTGAAATTTTTAATGGAAAATTTTATAATATTGGCACTATCGAAAGTATCTGACATAAGTATATTGTTATGTATTCCAATGTAGCTCTGTTACAATGGTTTGGTGAACGTTGGTGAGTATACGAAATGGTAAGCGAAGTAGCGACTAAGACTTAATAATCTTAAAAACGGGTAAAACATGTAGCTACATACAATACTTGCAGCAAATTTTAACTAGTAAGGTGCAGTGCATAGTGAACGCTTAAGTGAAGGCAATTAGAGTAGTCTGGGGGAAGCGCAAACAACTATTAATTTCTCATCGGATGTGTGCTGTGCAACTTGTAGCGTGCTTCCGACCGACTTGAAACACGTGATGTATGGGCTTGCGGCTGCGAGAGAGCAATCTTTTCTAAAGCTTCAGACACAATTTAATTCAAATTCAATCAAAATTCAAATTCTTTTATTCATTATAAGGCATATACAT
This sequence comes from Aspitha aspitha aspitha, assembly GCA_018246895.1. Lineage (NCBI taxonomy): Eukaryota > Metazoa > Arthropoda > Insecta > Lepidoptera > Hesperiidae > Aspitha > Aspitha aspitha. Next base: position 69 of record DWGJ01000646.1, on the reverse strand, counting down.
ACACTCAATGAAGGTCATGTTTTAGTCATCGTACTTCGGCTTTGTGCGCCCCTCAGGCTATAGTAGACC
>DWGJ01000645.1:0-27089 GCA_018246895.1 Aspitha aspitha aspitha | reverse complement strand
GTACAATCAAGATAATATTGTGACATTTATATCAAAATAAACAGTTAGTCCTAATTGCAAATCGTTTTTTGCGATTTCCCAAAAAAATGATTTTTTGAATTCGGTCACTTTAATACTAAGCGTGCGGTATGTCAGCTTGTAAACATTTTGAAAGAATGCTCGACCTTTAATTTTGCGCGAAGGCTAATTCGCTGAAAGCACAGTGTAATTATTAACTTGTGTATCGGAAGTTGTTAAACCATACCGCTGGCATAATGTAATGTTTAAAGACAGTTATTTAATGATTACAATCAGGGCCAATTGGTTAACGTCTCCGTCAATGTCCGTTCGTGACTTCTTTTCTAGTAGTCACCCATCTAGAGGCCAACAACGCTGGGTGCTTTCTTATAATGCAGTTTTCAATCTGTTCATTTCATAATAAAAGTTCATTATATGTAATACATAACTTTGTAGATCCTAATAAGTAATATTAATAGAGTATTCGTTTTACAAAGGTTATGTTTTTAGACTTTACCTTTAAGACAAAAATATTACACAAGTCTTATCTTAATATTTTCAAATATTATACATGTAACACCTTAAATTTAATGAAATTATTTATACCAATTCAGTGGTCCGCTAAATATTTACGGAAAAAGCAGCATCGGGGTACGCGTACACGCTAAGCGCGAATTGAAATTCTCCAAACGTTTTGCGAGATTGAAGAGGCTTTTATGGAAATGGACTGAGCGTGCATCGGACGATAGGCACCCCTGACGTCGGGTATTACACTACCGATTTAAATATTTAGAGCCCTCCCGCAATTTGGATACACCTGATGTTCCACCTATTTGAGCGTTCCTATACGGCACTCCTCGTATAACCCGGTGCTGAAAAGGTCTTAAACCGAGTCACTTCCATTTTTACTTTGTACCCAAAACCTTGCATTTTACAGTGCGGGATACCGATAAAAAGTACTTGCACTAAAACATGATGTCATAAAATGTAAATGAGCTTTCCTATTGGCAAATTCTGTCTGACGTGTCGTAGTATCTATATGAACGTTCATGGGCGACGGTGACCGCGTACAATCAGGTAGACCGTCTGTCTACCTGTTTGCTCGGTTATGTGTAAAAAAAATTAACGGTATACTAAAAATGTTAACGGTTTTTGGTTCTCTGTTTTGCTTCAAATGTGTGATGTAGTACAAAAAGCACACATAGAAATTTAATGTGAACAACACACTTTAATCAACCTTTTATTAATAGAAATATGAAGTATTTAATCTATCTGGTTACTCATACCTAAATCAGATAATCTTATTAAATACAATAGTGCCGAACGTAGGTTCTAATTGTCTACATATTTATGTTGGTATATTGTTAGTTAACAAATTCAAATTTTGTATTTAGTATTGGGGCTTTCTGGCACAAGGTGCTATTTTTCACTTTATCTGATCCATCACGTGCAACGTACGCATCTGGTAAATTATTTAACGCAAAGCCATTGTTTTGACGCATGCAGCATTTTTATGTCTGTCTGCTTTTTTTGCCATTTGGCCATTCCCTTTTTGATAGTCGCGACATGAACACATTATAAATAATTTTTCAATTGAATATTTGATTCGCTCTTTGAAATTGGTAGATAAATAAGGTAACGTTCGAAAACTAATAGACGCTCGGTGGCAGAATGGTTAAACGGAATTAAAGTAATTAAAAGTGGACTCACATTACATTGCGCTATTAGCATGCACAATTTTTTATTGGTGTTGTTCGCAATGCACGCATCAATTATTCACGGAAATTGATTCATTGGTGAAGCTAAAAAACGAATGCTTTTACGACAACGCGACACAAAAAAGTAAATTCGGAAGTTAAATATCAATTATAACGTATGTGTTATTTGCCTATACTGATAGTTCGAGATGTTTATTTCTGTTTAATAATAACATTAAGCAACAAAATTTCGAAACCGTGGATATTTGCTTCCAGCTGTCGCCCGGAAAGATGCCCAGCATGCCGCAGCTGTTTAACTTTCAAATAGCATAAAAATAAGTATATAAATGTGAACTTTCGCTAGCAGATACTAGGTATTATCTGCTGCTATGTAAATTGCCCATAAATCCGGCTTATCCAGGACCATTATTGATATTAAAATATGCGTTCCCCCGGTGGAAATCGGCCGGATTGGAGCCATGTTTGATTTAGAATGGTGACTTCCGGGATCGGGATATGAATTAAGGACATTATCTGAACCTGAAAGCTTGCTATTGGAACTTTGAATATTATTTCAATAAATTTGACGATTATTACCGCATCGAATACACCAGACTCCATCTGGTTGAGTTATACGTTCTAGGCTCAAATACGACTTATCGCGACCAGTTAAATTAACCAAGGTGTTTTAATTGTAGATTTAGGATATTTTTTTTTTCTCATTATTTGAATCTTGCGTAGAAACATATTAAGTGCATGTTATAGTATTTAGCACATCCTCGCCGGAAATCTTCGTAAGGTACGTTTGTATTATCAGTTTCTTTTAACACAATGGCTACGACGGTGAATGATACAATCAAATACTAACAATATAATGGGGGTGATTATAAAGCCAGTTCGCGATATGAAGAAATATTATGCTAAAGCTTATCGTAGTTATCAGATTGTGAAAGCAAAGAAATTCCCTTATTCAGATACTGTCATCTTCGATCCCATCTCGTTCACAACGATATTTGAACAAAAAAGGATAAACAATTGTATGCTTTATGCGAAAGTAGTAATGTCTAGAATAGCGTATATTTTAAGACGTTTGTGACATTTTATTAACTTGATACGTCTCTGTCTCCCACGATGAATCGGCCATCAATTACCTCGTTACGTATGTAATAGACGGTCGAAGCGATCGACGTCTGAGATAATCATGATCATACGAGCTTGCAGTTAATTGATATGCTCCTCGCTACCGAACGGGGCTTGTTCATTGTTGTTGTATTGCTTAAGCCCGGTCATTGTATAGGGGTTTTAAAGGGTTATCGAAATGGAAGGGAAGTTGATGTCCGAATGAAAACAATATCTATAGATCTGTAGTAAACCTTATGTCTAGGGACTTCTTTTACTTCTTTAGTATAAATAAACAGCATTTTATACCTTATACAAATACGTACCTATTAGTTAGTGCAAAAAATGCACGAGATATTTTATTATCGTAAAAAAACATTCGATTCATAGGATCCAATAAAGCTCCATTCTGATTGTGGCGGTCAAATCATGGAGTCAATGTACTTATTTTAATAACGATTTTTACGCAAATGTTGGAATGGAACACGCGTGGAATTTACAATTGATTTTCTTGTCTCATAAACAAGTGACTATCGCGTCGATATTAAATTTAACCACATCTCAGGCAAGATATGCATACAATTCACTAAACAGTTTAATAAACATATAACCATACCAGAAAGAATAAAATTATAATAAAAAAATTTTTTTCAAAGGACATAATTATTAAAAGATTTCATTGCTATTTTTAAAATAATGATATATCATTAAATTGAAATAAATTGACCGTTCTTCTAGTCTTCATCAGCTATAGTATATGTATTTGGAAATTACTATTTCTGATAGTACACAACAAAGTGTAGAAATAATAAACATAACGCCGACCTCGTCATGTCGGCACATTCGAAGGTGTCTGTCTAATGATTGTCTTAGTGGGCGTGTGTGTGATTCGAGCAACGGAACTCCACGGTATCCACCCACTGGTAATGTATTCCCCATTGTTAGCTCATGGCCGTTGAGCTGTTGTCTTCGGTTTACAACCAAGTCGTGTACTTAACGGTTTATGCTATTATAATCGAATATAGAAAAAGCATATAATTTTTCTTTTGCAATTTTCTGCGTCAGAGTGAAGTTTTGGACGTTGAATTCCATGTTCAGTGTTGAGACTAAGTATGACTGCTTTCGACCATTCCATGTTATTATTATAAGTCCATTATTCAGTTCCCTTATACAAATATCCTTTACAAATAATCAATAACGACGTTTGGCTGCGACTTTATCTTCTTCTGTAGCTGGGCAAGCCCTATTCCTCAACTGTGAGAGGCCGGAACTGTACTCTGCCAGGCTGCGCCAATGCTGATTGGCAGATTTGCAAGTTACCTATGATTTTTATTTGACGGTGGCAATTGAAACCAATTACTTAAAGTGCTACTAAAAAAAGTCACTTCGAAAATTTGTCACTAATGATCACTTATCCCTGTGAGACTAAACCGAGCGTTACTTACCTTCACAAATCGCTTGCAGTATGTAGGTATCCGCGACCAGGCTACGAGCGCGTCGTATATCGATATATTTACGTAACCACGTTTAGTTAACATTAATGTTTACTCGTTTTTACTTTCGAATATTGAATAACGCTTAAATAAAGCAGAAAGTATCAGGCGGCTATAACCATCAGCATCCATTTGCAAATATGAATCGTGATATAATGATCGAAATCACAGCAGCATTCAAACTGCAATTTCGTTACGGCGAACAGATATTGGATTTCCCTGCGGACCGTACCGACACGGGAACACTCGCGGGATATAATACGGCAAACCGAATCAACTTTCCACTCGCATCTATTGTAAAACGAAACCACGTTTGAGATTTATTTCAATTACTGCAGAGTGGATGGTGAAGCACTTCATGTTAAGCGATCAGGCAAACGAAACTTTTAAATTTTACCTTTCAAGAGCTCTTGATAATAAAACTTTTTAGACGAATTTAAAAAGTGTGACTATTTTAAGTGAATACTTTTCTTATATATGATTTTCAAGTAGCATTCATCACTTTCACCATACTATAATCTTCGAATACAGATCTATTTGTCTATTGTAATATACCATGTAATGTATTTAGACAATGACTCGAACCGCATTCAGTTTGAATTAGGACAGGAAAATGTTGATGACTCTAATTAGATAAGAGTACGTTTTAACTACATAAATAATTTGACTAAAAAGGAAAAATTACAAGAGATCTTAAACGGCTGTTAGGCATTATATGGGTTGATTTATTCATATGTATACGAGATATTTTCCACCCTTTACGCGATATCAATCAATGCTCATAATTCATAATCCAAACAAGGTTGTTAAGTATGCGTTCGCGAGCTATGTTTATTAAATTTCCTACAATACGAGGGTCGGTACAATTAGGGCTGTCCAGGGAATGTACTCGTCAGTCAGGATGTACCGACGTCCTGTGGTTACGGGATGCCGGTCACTGTGGAGGCAACCCTAAAATGATTCAATTTCAGGTGCGTATATTTTATCATTAGTTTTAGATACAGGCTGTTGTTCATTGATGGATGCAATTAATTTGTTTTGACTTATAACGATGGAACGTCATTGTTATTAACTGGTGAAACCTCTATGAAGTTTAGTATTAGAACTGTTGTTTAGCAAACTTTGACACCTTTAGATATTAAATCTAATCTGTAAATACATACTACAAATACTATAATTTTTCAGCAATCAAGGGTTGACTGGTAAAGAAAGCCAAGTCCGCCTTTTTAAATTAAAAGTAAAGGGTAAATAAATAAACGTGTATATACAGCAATCACATAAATAGTACTATAACATAACAGCAATGTAATAATATAATCGACAATAATCGTAAGATTAATCGTGTATCTGAATTCTGAAGAACAAAATGACGAAAAAGAAAGAATCGATTTTCTCTTTGTTCAATTTTAACATCTCTTAATCTGTTTCAGCCTTAATGCTTCTTTTAATATAAAAAAGAACACAATGTATCCAAGACCTTGACAGGTTCCTAATTGCATTGGTGTGTTGTCAATTAAATCACGGACGACAAAAATAGAACAAAAAATAGACCGTTTTCCGCTCTGCGCTGGTCTAGCTCGAGGCTCTCGGAAACTCAATACCGGCCGACGACTGCGAAGAGCAATAAACTGAACTTTAAGTTATTCTCTTTTAGGGTGAGTAGCAGCTATGAGTATTTGGAGATAAACGTTTGATACGATGCTTTTATTGCAACGATTTTATGTAACGCAAAAATAAGCACATGTCGTTACATAATCTGTTTTGATACAATCTGCATATATACACTCTCACTCTAGCAATAGACTGTAATAACAAGTATTCGCACGTCGTCTATCTTTGTTACTCTTATACCATAAATATTTGACAAGAGAATTGAGATTGTAATCGTTTCTATACAATGTTAAGTACCCACATTCCACTATGCCGAATAATTCAACGCACAGATATATACCTATTGTACCTACTGTCTATCTTTCCTTTTACAATAGGTACTCCCTGGACAGAAATTCCTTAAATTTTAAAGCTTTAATGAAAGCTTCTTTGCGATATCCGGATATAATAAAAGAATATAGAATAACAAAAAATCGAATACAAGGCTTTGTGATTTATTTTGTATTTAGTAATGATCTAAGCAAATTGCTGTGACGTTTTATTTAGAACAGTAAGAATGAATCCGATATCCGCGATTCGAATCGTTTCGGAAATTTGACTCTTCTCATAAATCAGCGTAGAAGCTCACGAAAGGCTTCGAGCAGTAATTTGATGGCCTCTTAAAATTAGCCCTCGAGGCGTTTGAGCAACAAGGAAAACGAATAGCGGACCCCTCTTTTAACGTTCAAAAACATTGAACACGTAAAGGGAGTTGGTCTAATTAATCGGATAATTAATTTTTGTATGACTGTATTTGAATAGGACATAAACTTCATAAAACAATATTTTGACATGAATGTACATGTTAAGGCGAAGTAAGAAGAATGTTCGTTGTATAGAAGCAGAAGTAGGAAGTACCTTTCGTAGTTACATAAAGTTTAACAACCTGTACATATTAACTATCTGCTTACCTTGAAATGTAACAGTCTTCATACATGCTAACGTAGGATTAGTCTCATAATGCTAAAGGTTAAACTCTGTATACCATTTAGCTAAGTAATATGTAGACCATAATGATTTTAATTGTGGATACATTCATAATTATTCTACTACGTACTTTATCAGATAGGTTCCTTGCACTGTATTCCATAATTGTCTGTGACCACAGCGATCAAGATAAGACAGTGCAAATTCCTACACGTATACCTATGTAAATTATATACAAAAGTTTGATCCGAAAATCCAAAAGCCTTATTTAAATTTCAAAAACAAGCATGAGCGCTACAATAGAATTTAAAAAGCGTTCTTATGTATAGATTGTCTTTATCTCAGATAACTATAAGGATAATGAGCACTTTCATTTAGTCATGCTGGTGCCGTTCTTTTAAATCGTAGTCAAAGCCTTTCTTTATATTAAAACAAGCTAGCTGCCCGATATTTAGAAACGGTTACTGCGGCCCACAGACATCTGCTTTCAACCTAAGGTTGTAGTAGCATAAAACCTGAGACACGATTTGAATTGCAGAAGCGTTGCACAATTTTAGATGAAATCAAAAACATTACAGTAAAAGTATAACTCATACCACAAGAAATCGCGTGAGAATTCGCATCGTTGTTTATAAACTATTCAATAAACGTATCTGGTGTCTTGGTCCTTTGACTAAAGTTCACATTCTTTCGTCTTTTTTTCCCGTACAAACCTGGCACGCCACTAGAATATGTATGGCGCAATCCTCTCCACTGGTCTATGTACTCGTAGAGAACACACTGTCTCACACAGTGCTCGGCTATAGAAAAGTTGTTACCTAGTCTAAGAGACGGTTTGAAAATAAACGGCTATGCAATTATAAAGCGCATTCCATTTCTTCTTATTAATAGAAAAAAAATGTAAAAAAACATTGAACAATCTCCATTGCCAATGTAAAATTAAGTTTTAATTGGAAATTAGCATAAAATATTTTTTAAAAATTCAACCGAAATTTAATATTTTTTTAAAAACCAACAAAAAAGAGTTTTTTCTGAGATACAAATAGTCACTGAAGAGTAAAGTCACTTGACATGATTTCCACATATGTCACTGTTCGCATTGAATGGAAATTGGAAAAATATTTTTCTATTTGACATTGTGATTGTTAAGAGTGCCAGGGAACGTAACCTCGTTATATTATAGAGCCCTCGCCGTACCAATATTGTCACAAGAGTGAATACTTGCCAACAACAAACCATTGACTAACCGTTCACGGAATACAGACCAAATTAAGACTGGATTCTCAACTCAATAAATTGGATCAGTTTGAATATTCATTTGTACCATCATTTCGATCAACGCAATCGGACCGACTTCGTATTGTTTAATTGATTGACGTTCCTACAAGTCACACATTTATAATCAATCAGTTTGGAGCCAATTGAAATCATTTAACATTTTTATTAAATCACAACGCATTATTAATTGAAACTTGTTTACAACTCTCGTTGCAAGTGGCTAAAACATGTAATGCTACTTTAGGTTTCACTCTCCACTTGCATAATGATACAGGATAATCCAAAATATATAAGACTGTTACAGAAAGTTCCGAAATACAATAACAGCCGGTACAATAATAAATAAAATGTTGCAAGAAATAATAAATTAGTGGTAAATACAAATAAAGACAGCGCATACTTGATGATCCAAAACTGTACAATATAAAGCATGAGTAGCTAGAACACGTTGAAAGAACATCCCAAATAGAATGAGCTGTGTGCAATAAGCGTAAGCTGTACGGGTAGCGCTTAACAAGACGGACAATCTCAAAGAATAAAGCCGATTTGTACGAAACTATGATGTAATTCTTTAAATTATGGGAAGCACTATCTCTAAGATCTTGTTTGTGCTGTTATGTAATATTGCAGTGGAACAACAATAGATTAGTATACCTGTTTATGATATGTCAAGATTATTACTGGTCGGTTTATACGTAACAAAAGACCATATATGCATTGATAAACCAATATCCTATTTATAGAAATGATGTGTACTGGAAATGGCTGACATTTGTATGACGAACAAATTGAGGGTGAGTCGTAGTAAGTGGAACAGGTCAAGATCAAATATCACAATGCTATTTCAGTATAATTTGATCGTGAAATTTCGTACGCTAGTATCGGTAACCAGAATGCTAATTTCAGACTTGTTGTGAATGCGAATGTTTGAAGCAGATAATAATTTGGACCTGCACGGCAATACATTCATAATCTGTGAAGTCCATAGCATGAAAATTTTTGAAAATAGTAAATTAATAAGACACTAGTGAAAGCCTATATTTAGCAGTGCATCTCTAAAAGCTGGTGGATTGAAACCATGGTAATAAGGCCATACTTAATAACGTATTAATACAAATATAACGAAGTGATACTTAAGTTAAAGTGATCCATTTCATTTTAAGGTGCCATGTTCTATACGCGTCCTATAACCTCGACCATTTCTAGTTTAATATGATCTGTGCTTGTATTAATGCAACATGACGCCGATCAAATCCGCTTCTATGTAATTAATCCCCGGGGCCATTGAGCCCGCAGCCCTTTATCTTTTGATTGACCTGTCCCGCCGCTAGGGATCCTCGCAGCACTAAGTGTGCGGTTTCGCGACACGTAAACTTGCCTAATTTGATTATATCACAATTGAAATATACTGTTTATATCTTTAATCGGATACAGTTAAGTATTTGGAATTTAATTTAATCTTGAAACAAGTATTACTTTAATCAACGTAAAATTCTTATTATTTTGTCTCATCGTCTTTATCGTGCAAATTATGGCCACAAGTGATCTCTCTGAAATTATAGTAAACCTCAAACACATTTGTAGGAAAGTGTAATTTAAAACTACCACGGTCTTCAATAAAATTAGTGCGCATGCGTAATACATTTTTACACTGCACTGAATCCGTATAAATGAGGCACAGAAATGAACAATGAATCACAGCCCATGCGGTTTTCTCGTACGTGGGTGGAAGGTGTAATGATATTAGGAAATGCAAAATGAGAAAGTTTGGCTTCAGTGTCTGACAAACAATATTCAATACTGATCAAAGTTCAAACACATTTGTGTTTAAAATTTTCAATAGGTAAATATGAGATTCTTAAAATTTAGCTAAAAATTGATTTTTCAATATCTCTATATTTTCTATAGCAAAATTATGATAGTAGCTACTAATGAAATAATAAGTGTAAAACATAAAGTGTAAAACGTAAATCGTCAACGCTTGATATAATGATAAGTGATATAACGCAAAGGCACTGAGGTTTGATAATTACAATTGCAAATACAAAAGTTCCCATTCACAACTACCTAATTATACAGTTACAGTAAGAACAACGAATGCCAATGGCATAAATGGGACAGCGGTACACACATTAAATTCGTTAAGTGGGCCATTCATACGTTCATGCGTTCGTTAAAAGGCCACTCGGCAACAATTAGCGATGGCGCCAATTGTGTGGCAAGTCAATGTACACCAGTACCACGAATATTTGAAGATATCTGTCATTGGAAGAACATTCATTGTGCCGTTTATTCAGCAACATTTTATACACACTTTTTTACGATGCCAATGTAATTCACGCCGAATGGTAGCTGACTTCATTATTCGGATTTTAAAATTAATTTTATATTGCCACACAAAATAAAACTACTCATAGATAGATTTTCCAATAAATATACCTTTTCATACATCATAATAAACTTTTCAGCAAAGATAAAGAGAAATATCGCTGCGGACAATGAAATATCTTCGTACAAGAAACACAAAATAAATGAACAACGCGGAGACAAATAAGAGGCGTTGTTAGGATGGTTACTAGTTTTTTACCCAATACGGTCTACGAGGCATAACAATAAATTGCCCGTTCTGGTCGAGTTCGCTTCGAGCATAAAAGATAGACAAAGCTCGAACGGATTTTTAAAAAAAGAACACAACCGCACACAACACTCGAGTACGTAGTGATAAGATCTACTCGTGTATGCAGTATAGTATACAGTTGGCTATTTTTAAAGTACTCTTTTTAAATACATAATATATACGCGGATCAATGTGCTGCAGTATCCGCAGTGTAATACACGAGTGGGTAACTAGATAATGTTATTTATGATGGATTGCACGTTACCAGCCCGGAAGACTTACTAGAAATACTGGTTCCCTTATAAAACCTCTCAATGAGCATAATTTGCTCTTCAACAACGCATACCCACATCAATGGCGTAAACCGTAAAAATTTCGACCAATTATCGTTTCATTTTAGTACACCATTTGGGTAGTTACGACAAATTATCGTACGGTACGTTCGTTATACAGAATGGTGTGGGTTTTATTGTGCAAATCAGTCCGTGCAATTAGCATAACAAACAGGCGGTGCACGCCTGCCTGTCCCTGATCTAGGGTTGCTTGGTATCGGCCACACGTCCACTGAGCGGCATGCTCACCAGACCGTGGCGAGCCAAAGCTGCGCTCATCGACTTTCCAACGCATCCGAATTTGACGCTTTTATTGCTCCCCGCGTGGATTGTAAAGAACAACCTTTATTTGAAACAGTTCGCAGTTTCCACCTCACGTATTGCAGCGCATTCTCTCGTATGATTCGATTTGAATGTCTATAGTCTTTTGTTGCATTTATCGCCATATGGGGCCTTTTCCCGGTTGTCTTGGAGAGAAACGCGACAGAATCACGTTTAGGGATTTCATTAAATTGTTATAAAACGCCTGTTTATGCTTTCATTTCAATTACATTGCACACAAATATTATATCGATAAAAATTTATACTAACTAAACTTACTCTTTTTCCTATACTTAAAACGTTGAACAAGGGAACTCGGTCATTGCGTGAAAGTCGATAGAAATCACGGTAATTATGGGAGTAATCGGTCTAGAATTCCATTATCTAAATGAGTGACATCCCATGGGATGGCGCGTCCGTTGCAGCCTTCGGGGACGTCCATACTCCGAGACGAAGTTATTGTAATGAGAACGACAGGGATATTTATGCCTTGCCACGCATCCTGAATACGCAATGAGTGGGCCCAGTGTTCTGTACGAAACACCAGAGAAAATTCGGATATTCAATAAGGGATCGGTACACACCGCGCTTTTGTTATTTGCAACATTATTTACTACGCAAACATTGCCGTCAGGTGCTCGGTTTGGGGTTTTTATGTAGACAAATATTCAGTCGTGTTCGCGAATAAATAAATTGTCACAAATGAGTTTACCCGAAAATTTGCTTTGTGTACTAAAGTGGAAAGTATTGTATACATTGCTTTTATTGAAACCTTTACAGTTCTTTATGATTTTTATGTCTCGTCTTATATGTATAATGAGTAAGTACCTATGTTTCTACATGTCCTTGTTTTACATTTTCTAAGAAAATTCGGAGCAGGTAGCTGTTCCGTTAGTTTAATATTACGTTTAACTTAATCAATATTTTATCATTCATTCATTTATTTGAATATCATCATGATAGTGCTGAATTAATACTTTAGTACCCGGCTTATTCCAAAAGCTTTTATAAATTATTTAACTGAGTTATTGACTTTTAGTACGTAATATCCGCACAAACAGATATGGCGTGTTTAGTTCACGCAAAAAAACTGTTATTGCCAACCGGCTACAATGAAAAACTTTGTTCAATATTAAAAACATAGCAATCCGGGTACAAAAGAGTCCTTTATGCGGAGGAAAGAATTTAATAGCCTCAGAAACCATGAAAAGGGTCTTTGAAATCCTTTCACAATAGTGTAAGATGTCCCCGTTGCACGGAAGAAAATTATTTTCTCGCGCTACCATTATTCTTGGGCATCTGATTAAATATGGCGTCCGAGGAATAAGTCTGGTAAGTCTGATATAAGATAACATAATAATAGCAACACCAACATAAGTGAACACGTAAAAGTGATGCTGAATTATTATTACGCAATTGTGGAAACAATATCTCGAAAAGATGTCCTAATCTGTACCAGACTACACATTTTGAGAGCCCCTACTACTTTGGTATATAATTTGATCCGTTTATATGTACTTGACTGATATGGATACAATTTTATAATCAATAATATTTTAGTAAATACAAGTCATATAAATTATATTCAAACTTTAACACTAACAGACATATACATAGCTTATAAATGACTAGGAACCAGATATAACAAGTGCAACTATAGCCCAACCGGGTAAAGTAAAAAACTCCAACAATCTTTAAATACAATGATGAACAATACACAGACTAGAATATTCGCGATATACATATTTCAGTACAGCGAATGACATAATTTGCAGAGAAATGTCAGCATATTAGCAAAGAATGGAATTAAGCACTAAGACCAAGCCATTGTTTTTCTTCGATACTTTCACTGAAATTACACGAAAACTGCGGTTACACGCGTAAACGTGACTCATTTCGCTTTCCGTCAAGGGAGCAACGAAGTGGAATTTCTATTTGGAGCAGCTGCCTGAGATAGTTAATCTCTTATTGGCCAAATTGTTTCTCACAAGTGTCCTCCTAACGAGATCCCAGTTCTGAAGTAATTTCCTTCTTATGGCTCCCTGATTTCGGTATAAAGGTCGCTGAATTTTGGAATCGGATTAAGGCTGTCCCATTACCGACGAGTCTAGGATTTCTTTGCTTAATAAATATAAAATCTCGGGAAACCAGAAGCCTTCTCACTTAGTTATCAGAAGTGGGAACATACATATATGTACTGATTTATTTAAGGAACATTATTAAATAAAGATTTTATCTAAGAATAAAAATAGCATACAAGTTGTTGTATGCTATGTATATTGTATATAGTATGCTTGCATCAGCCACGAGTGGCCGCTACTTATCATTGACATTGTTACTCGTATTTGTATTATTCGGGACTAACCATACACATACACACGTGCTAGTCTTAAGGGCTGAGTAATCATCAGACTTAATGTTTAACTGACTGACTGACATTTGGTATACCTACGTATTATATATGAGACTGGAAACAAATGTATTTCTGCGAGTGTCCACTTAAAATCAAGCGGCGTTCATGGCTCGTTATCCCTGATACGAGTATATTAAAGGGGATTTTTCAATAGTAGACATACACTCGAAACACGACAATGTGTATATTTACTAAAACAGACTAATACTGTTAACTGTTTAAGTTTACGTCGTTTGTGGTATGTTATACATGATATTAATATTAACAGGCAATAACTATAAAATGCTACCTTATCATGACTGTGGTATGCAATTTGTACGTCCAGTAATTTTATGGTAGTCGTAAACTATCCGAAGAACCAGATATTTTTCGTAAACTTTCACTTTTATGAATGGAGCGTAAACATCGTAATACTGCAATCTGTGGAGACAGCGTCTAGGTCTACGACTTCTTAAATATTTTCTGATTTGTGTAACTTCGGCGTGTGAAAGAAAGGCCAGAACCAGAAAAAAAAATTAACGTAATGGCATCCATAATAACTACGAGTTACTACTTTAATGTTTGTTATGTTATTGCGAGTGTAAAGAAGATATCAATGCTTGAATAACTGAATTTATAATAATAGCAAAATACCAACCGTTTGTTCACTCTTTTATTAATTATTTGACATATATGTACAATGACACACTCAGCTAATTTAAAAACAATATACTTATAAATATTTAAAAATAGAATTGATTTCTTTTTTGCCATTATTCTGAACAACGAGGAACTTTGGATACATCGGAAGGCCTTTTGCTTTAATCCATTTGCGATACACTTCGACCTTACCAACAATGCAAACATTGTTCTAGAGTGACAGGAACCTATGCCGCGATTCAATCTCTTCGCAATTGTCTAAACAAGCGGTTAACAGACATTTGCACTTTTATGTTTAAAGGCTACTGTGCAGATGGTCTCCAGACATTTACCGAATAATAAATTTTACCTTTGAATACAGACTCACAGCGCAGGATAGCCAATGAACGAGACGAAAAATTTCTTTTGTTATTATTATAATCTGGAACTTAAATTGGAACTTGAAACTTGATCTGGAACTTGATTGCAACTTAATTAAACAACACAAACCACCCACTTACTAATTGATGTTTTAAAGGCTAAACTTGCACACGCAATCAAAGAATATAATATGTAAATTAATTATATGTATGACTATGCGACCTGCTTCTGATTTTGTTTTAAAACGTACAGTGATTAATGTCGAATAGATCAATTATTCCGATATAAGATATAGTTTGAAGCAATAGAATATCATTTGAGATATCTACCTATGTTAATTCTGTATATTGAGGTTAATTACAAAACTTAAAAAACGAGATATATCGGTAGATATTCATTACTCAACGATGCATTACATTATATAGCTGCATTTCCGTAGTCAGGTTATGTGGTTAACGGCGAAGTAACTGTAACCGCGATGCATTTGTGTATTCGCACATGGGACTTTGTTGAGAAACACTATTAAATTAATATATTTACATTATGAATATTTTATCCACATGCCTAACATGCCATGAAATAACGTTATTTTATTTTTCAATACAAAACAAATAAGTACCTAGATACGTTCGAGTAGGAAAATTTTATTATGTATCACATATAAAAAATCTTTAGTTAATGGCAAAAGGAACTGTGGTGTTTGGGTTGACTATAATTCAACATTTATATTTACTCAACTATTGCCTTAAATTTACATTGAATAGTAATTATGGAAATCATAAATTAATTATGTATCGCCTGGGCCTGTATTTGTTGAAATAAAAATATTTTATTAAGTTTTGTTTCATTGAATAGTAACTGTGATAGCCTAAAATATTGCGACATAATAATTCAAAAGTATGTACTGTAAGCACGAGTGACCATTAAAGAATTCAGAGTACCTTGATCTGAATTTGATACTTGTATAAAATATATGTACATATAAATTCAATCATTCAATCAGACTACAAATAGTCAACGACTGTTAGCTCAATCTTATCAAATGTGGATTTGTTAACAAATTAATAATAATAGAATTAAATACGAACACTGTTAGGTAGCAAAAAACATAAAAAGACAAAAAGTAAACTTAGTCATACTAAGTAGTCAAAGAACATGCTAAAATATATAGAAATAGGACTTATTCACAAACATGTTTACCTGTGTCCCTAACTTTTGGATGAATACTTTTCTCCAACGACGTTCTATATTTTGCTTTCGATTTACGGAGGAACAAACAACAGCAAGAAATAGATAAAAATGTACCTACAAGTGATTTGTATCAACGGGCATAACAAGAGTAAACGGTTAAAATGTACAACATTCGAAGGAAGCGATAACGTCATTTAGCAACGAGAAATCATTGAAAGATAAACTCACCCCCAAATAAAAAGAAGAAGTACTAACAGTCAGATTATTTGGCCGTCGCCTTATCGAGCAACATAGCCTGCCCCAAATTGAGTGGATGAGAATTATGGGCCAAGTTTCTACTCACTACGAATAAAAGATAATGAGGGATCCGATTAGATAAATGCGGTAAACATCCGGATAGTAGGATCATAAGTATGGAAGCTTACCAAGAAAATGTATGTTGTGATGTTAAATTTGACATAGAAATTATTTTTATGAATATATTGTACAATGAAAGGTCGGCGACATGCGTATTAATTACCCATATTAAAGAACATTACGTTGTTAAAAAATCAGCAAAACTTACACCAATACGAAATAATCACATGTTATTGCAATTTATTTATAAAGAACGTTGTAGGAATGAGGTGTATTTATTTATGTCAATATATCTGAACATATTTTTTTTCTGTGGGAAAATGTACAAAGACGTAAAGTATGTAATTATCGTGATTTAGAGACACCGGTATTATTAAGAAATTAAGAATGTATATTAAATTTATGAGTAAACATCTACGAGGAGATGGACCTTTATTGAAACTGAACTCATCTTTATTAGGTTTTCCAACCAATGTTTGTTACACGTTTTGAGCTAATAAAAGTAATATTAAGGGAGCGGGTCCCGCCGAACGGGAGGAAATGAAAGCGACGAGAGAATGAAATTGGAAAACTTGTTACAAAATTACTCGAGATGAAAAAGTAAATAAATAAGGCCTAGCAAAAGTTACAGCTACGTGCCCCGCTTAACTACATTTATTTACCTGAGGCAAGTATTACTAATATATATTCGAGTTTGAATTCGACATAAATTCTGTTGACACTTTATCGTTTTATAACATCGTTATTAATGTAGTGAGTACCATTTAATATACAAGCTCTCTTTCACTATATAGTTATACAAATTTCAAATAACTAATGAATGAAGCTATCTAGAACGACACATCTTCACCAAACTCACCTTTTACTCCAGTTTCCTATCTCAGCGTACCGTCGGCCGTTAGAACATCCGCTCCTTCTCACTTCATTTCCTCTCAGTGTCTGCACGGAGTTCCCGTTGGGCGTTAATATTCCGTTGGACGCACTGTTATTGTTCCGCTCTCTGTTCCTCGGGAAGGTTCCCGTTCCCGAGCGGAAAGTCGCAAGCTGCGGCGTCGGCTCCTCCAGAGCGAACTGTTGGAGTGGAAGCGTTACATTTCCACTCCAACTCTTCCGATTTACTGCGAAAGTTTTGAACGTCCTGTTACCGTTCGTTGGCGATGGAGTCACGCCGCAAAAACTGCTCCGGTTGTGACTGTTCTTTATGAACGCACTGTTCTGCAGCGCGATTTGAGGCTTGATCGGCACCAATGGCGACGCCTGGTCAATAGACATCGTACTTTTAATAAAGCAGACGTAAACTATTTTTTCTATCTACATTTTCGTCTGTAAAGGAAGGAAATGAATGTGTTAGCGAGTAAGTGTATGCACCAAAATTAATGACAGCATCAACACAGTCCCTGCGAATTCTTATGCAAATGCAAGTTTACAGTCAAGTTTCAAATCGATGCAGTCTTGTTTCATCAATCAACTATTGAATATAAAGGCTTTGTCAACAAACTTGTTGTTTAGGGAAACATGGACTAAATAGACGATGGCGAAACAATGGCATTCAATGTAGGTGAAAGGAAAGAAAAGTTCCCAACCTGGTAATAATCATTGCTATAGTCGAATATTAATGATATGACTATGTATACTGTAATGTACATATAATATCTAACAATATTAACTACTGTTATTACAAAAACGAGTGAAAACTTAAATCGTATAAATTTGTACCGTTAAAGTTAATAGACTTTCACAGGTAGTCGAAGCATAATGACCGCTTAGTGCCAAGTAGTCATGCAAACGAAGGATGTCGTATAATAGCCGGACGCAGTTGTTGTTGCACCGTCTGGTTTACTTAAGTGTCAATTTTGCCGATGTATCATACATCGTACTTACGAATAAGGTCTGATACCTTTCCTCTTAAGAAACGAGTATTCAATTAGCCGCAGTGCTGGTCCGCTATAGAGTGATCACTTCCGAAGCGTGTTAGTGGCACTAGTGGCACTTGATTTGTCGTGTCTCGGCCGTTGCATCGTGAGAGCGTACAGGTCGACCTTGAGCGCGATTACGTTACAGTTTAAACACGTTGGCGGTTAGGCGTTCTTGAATATTATCGTTGTTTAACGCGTGTTTTTTAATCTTTGTATCTTAACACTTAAGTGAATTAAATTTAATACCATAATTTAAACAAGTTATGGAATGAAATAAGTGCAATCATTCAAATAGCTAAATGCAATTTAAGTGATAAAGCAATTTGAATTTTAAAAATATTATAGCGATTTTAATAACGAAGTAAAAATGCAGGTTTAATGCAGGTGAAAGTGTAAAATTCTGATTAGCAATTCAAAAACATGTTACAAAAATCCAAATAGGAAATATACGAATATCATTAATGATGTTGTAATCGTTTTTATCAGTATTAAGAATTTATGAGTAAAACGTGTTTTTCACAAAGTTTGGTGAATTAGCGCCCATTATGGAGCGTCCCACACTTGTGGGATCCTTCTAGAACCTTTTTACCTCACAGATTACAAGTGTTATCTCAGCTTCAGATATGGGCACGCCGGGTACGACACATGACCCAGCGAGTGGTGAGTAACATACACGCAATTACCGGTGTCGCTGGTCCCATGTATTAAAACCTCAGTAATTGGTTACGCCGTTTCGTTTTTAAAGGAAGTTCTATCTACCACTTATATTATAGAAGCGGTAGGTCTACATCAAATGAAGCAATTTGTAAGCAAAGTAAACGGAAACAAAGTTCAGTGACCCTAAGGATCTACCAAAATATTGAAGAGAAGTACTGTTTGTTTTTTTTATAATTTTACAATTCAGTGTAATTTTGTCAGGTCCACTTACAAAATCCATTTAGATAAAACAAGAATATACATGAAAAGCGAGTTCATTATGTTGTAATAAATATATCAGACTTATTAATTGCAAGATGTGAAATGTGATATTGTGAGAAATACCTAATAAAAATAACAGCTGCTACAACCAGTAATTGGCGTCCTCTGACCACTCACGCGTAACCATCTCGCTTATGTAAGAATTGCGTAACCGTCTGACTTTGGCTAGTTGCATAATTTGCCTTTCAAAGTAAATTACTCTTACTAAAACATACCTGTTTTTATCATTATTAAGAACAAGTAACGATAACAATAATCCTTTAATAATATACAAAGGTATAGAAAGTTCTAGATACAAAAATTTCCAATTGCGCTCAATCATTGAACATAAGTCGCTAGAATGAACAGCAGATGATAATTGGAAAAAGAGTACTTTTAATTTTTCGTTTCATTAGACTCACGCGTTATTTATACACAATAGTAGGTTGGTCCGTATGTGATTTACTTATTTAATATTGCATAATAGCCATAGGCCCATAAGAGCCCAGAGGTTTACACATATTTTATAACATTGGAAAATTTTATCGATATGGGCGTTTTATACAATTCACTTGAATGAATAAATTTCATTTAAATTTTACATCCGCGGATAACATTTGCAATTTAAATTACAAATTACAGCGCCATGTTTTTAATTAAAAGACACGAGGTACCTACTTTCATTTTATTCATGCAATGTGTTCGGAATTGAGGTTTCCTTTACAGGTTAATAGAAATGAATTGCCGTAGAAAGAATGTTGGCTCATTCCAATAATTCACGTTTACCAGATTGAGTTAGTAGGTACCTATGTCTATACTTTTTCACGAACGAAGGAAACACGCACTGAGATCAGATAGGTACACGTTCATTTACTGTTGTTAGACAGGGATGAGTATATATTCAACCCGCATTTGGGCCGTGTGGCTGAATGAGGCTTAAATCTGTTGATTAGCGATATAATGTTTAGGATTAGGGTTTGGGTACTAAAGGTACGTAGATATGATGATTATGAAAATAATTTGAACATAAGTTTTTTCTACTTATTGACATATTTTAATGCAACAAGTCAATATTTCGACACGATATTCAAAATACCGCAAAACATCATATTCAACGTTAAGAGTAATAAATCATAAGAAAGTACATTTATAATATCTACAAACTTGTTTTAACGAGCACTGATCAGTTATTAAGCACACGAAACCTTGATTTAGTTACTGATTGATCTGTACATATTTATACATATACATACACACGAGCGAGGCGCCTAGCGTTAAACAATAATAACAACCAGAATTTGTTTGCGACCGCGGGTGTCAACTTTTCATGAGCATTTGCGTCCTATAAAGGCCGCGTTAAACTGTCTCTAATAGATTTTACAATTGTTGAAACTTCTAGAATATTCTACTACAAAGCATAGAGATTGGATTTTAAGATAACAATCTACGTAAGATTGTACCGATATAGTCACTTAAATAGTTACTAGACCTAAGGATAAAAGCCCCGCTTACATTATCGTATCTTTTATCAAGTGGTACCGTAACAGAAACAAGATAATTGGAAAGGGACGGCCTGTGATGCCTTAATATAATTTTGCACACTTTAGAAAGCGATTGCAATGAACCAATGATGCAATAACTTCAATGTTTTTGATTTAACTTAAGGCGATAATTTAAAGAAATGCGCAGCGTGCACTTTTCGAGTGACATGTGTCACGTGACGGATCGTATGACCAGTGTCAATCTGCTAAAACCCGATTGGCGGAAATCAACACAGCTATAGACAATCTATCTATCCTACTATCCTGACAATTAGGTTCGTTTCTTTTTTAAAACATAAAACACGGTCACGAAAGTTATATAAAATAGAGATTGAAATACATCACATGGTAGATACTTTTTATCTACGAGTATCTCAGTACGTCGAAGTAGAGTAGATTGTTTTACAGGGATTCGGTGCGCACCGTTCTGTGTGTTAGTCATGCTCACGCTCTCAGGTTTTGCAATAATATTACAAAATAACCTCTAGCCGATGAATAAGTTAACAAGAAATGTGTGATAAATTGCTTATCATGACGGACAGTTAACTGTTGTAAATTATACATTGATTGCGAACATTTCAAGGCTAATATAACAGCAACGCATAACATTGAATAGTTGAAAAGCTTTGAAACAGCTAAAATTATTTGCATAAAATTATTTGAAACACACGTTGCTTATTAAGCCAAATAACCCTCGCTAAATACAGGGAAGAATTGCAAATAATGGTAATGCAAATTACCATTATATTAATGATCAGATCAAAGTGTTAGTGGATAATTTAAAAGTCAATGTATTTAACTCGACATTTAGAGACATAGTATGTTCTTAACACTGCAGCTTAAAAAAGCAATATAATGGCAAGAGTTGCCGTAAAAACTTAGGTAGTTATCAACAATGCTAATTCGAAAGGTGTTTAACTTAAATTTACAAATAAAAAAGAAACAAATGCATGCGATCATCTGTCAGGAGGCAGCAGGTGCGTTCGACGAATCATTTGTTTTTCTGACCCTTTATCGTTTACGACGTGCAAAAACATTCTGGGGCTCTTCAAGTCGATATTTGTATAGTTGGTTCGCTCAGTTAATTATAACAGTTGTGAACGTTAAGTTACGGTAAATTAACGCATTTCATGCGGAGAAATGCTGCGAAACTAATGTTATTCGTTAATGTGAATTTATCGTCTTTAGAAAAACAAGTTTTCGCTATAAACATCTCATTTCTTTTAAAGATTAAACAAAAAAAACATATTTATACATGTAGTTTATCAACTGACTACTTATCGTACCACTAACTGCCTGATAAGAGACAACATGGCGTAAAAAAAGAAATCTAATTTGTACGGAAATTAACGGATATCAAAATAGGTGATCATTCTAAAAATGTTGAATAATAGGAGTATTAAGACAACACAAAACATTGTTGTTTTTTGAATGTGTGATAGTTTGTAATAATACCCACAAACGTCTCCGTGATTCCGAAACCAGGTTAAAATCCCTGATGCTTTATTGCTGTCGTTAAACTTAGTCAACGGTCTTCTAGATATTTGAGCGGTTACGACAGATGGGATCGCAATTATTTTTTGTACCAGCAACCCGTATCTATCAATGCTACCACGAGCAAGGTGCGGGCAGAGGCCCTTGCCCACTACTAGGACTATATGTATACTAACATTATAAAGGGGTAATGTTTGTGAGTGAGAGTGTATGTAGGATGTAACTTTCGAAACTACTGATGCAATTTTAAAAATTCCTCCTCCAGTAATATGCTATGTTATCACTGAGTGGTAGAATCTACATAACAATTGAAATACAATTGAAAAAACAATAGGGATCCCTACTAAAACTCCAATAATATAACCCGAAATGTGAACAAAGACCTACATATAACATTTCTGAAATCGCGTGCCCTGCTTATTATACTTTTGACCATAGAACAAAATATTGTATAACGGCTTTTTAGAACACATCATTATGTAGATTACCAAACCTAATTCAAGCGGTTTTTTAAATCTGAATGGCACTGTAAAGAATCCGGAGCGGCTCGCTAGTATATGTAGATCTAAAGTCAACCAGTTCTTTACAATGCAAGGTGAGTTGATAAACGATTCCTAAATAACACTTTACATATCCGTAGCCACGTATCATGTCGTCAAGTGATTCACTCCCGCGTTGGAATGCGGCGGTGGCGCGCACGCACGCGCATTTACCTACAATCATACTACCAGTTTAACTGTTGCTCGAGTACCAGAGAAGCTATTGTTTCCTCAATACACATGAAGTGACATTCCACGTGACGGTTTATGTTGTACTACTCAATGACGACCTTTTGCACCTCCCAGTACTAATTCAGATATTTAAGAAGAGATAACAAATGTTGTAAATAGATCTTAAAATTAACTATGTTTACAAATTTTTCAATTAGATTTCCATGCAAATTACCGCTATTCCTAAATTACTGAGAACGTTTGTATGCTTGTATCTTCATATAAAGACAAAAAAGGCAATTTTTAGATTAAAAAATAGTAAGTAATCATAGAGAACATAAGACAAATACTTTTCATAATTACCACATCCAGAACGGCTAGTGTTATTTACAAAACACGACAATGTAAACACAATATGGCCGCTCCGGCCGCTAGTTATCAATGAAACTTACTTCACATTCATTCTTACGTGTTACCAACTCGAATTCACGTTTCAATTTACATTCGGTTACCAGTGTCAATATCACTGTGTTTATTAATTCATACGTGTTAATCTGCAATATGGCTCGTGCTACCACAAACGATAGATTACGGAAAACTGTTTAGTAAACTAAAACCGTATCGGCCTGCTGCGGTTTGATTTATAGCATTCTCAGCTTCTAAAAGGTCAACTTTGTGCAAGCGTTATCAAAAGAAATATTTAATAGCCCTTTAAAATAATATACTATGATTGACATGAAACTTAATAACATACCATTCATAGAGCATGCAACCAAATGATTATATTAAATACCAGTAACAGTTAGTTTTCATTACGTTTCCAATTAATGTAATTATTCTTGATGTATGATTGGCAACATAATAACAATGATCATAGATTTCATCGATTACGAATTGTTTGTATTCATTATAATATCGCTTGTACGTATATTTAAGTACTGTAAATATAGCTGTTAGCAGCAAAAGGTTAACTTCAAGAAAAACTGTGATTTTAGGCACCTAGTTTAATTGCCCTCTAACTGAAATCGACAAATGGACTAATCTAAAATCCTTAACCGACAAGTGACAGCCGAACAGAACACTTTCAGTTTTAAACCTAATAAAACCTACAGGCTTTCAGCTGGTTACGGCCAAAATTTGTTTTAAATTTATCATTATAGTGTACACAGTATTACATAATCATTAGTCAAAATCAGTTTTTTTAGTGTAATCGTTGTATAATTTACCAATTTTTAGCCGTTACTCAATGTACTTACTGTCAATAAATTAGTTCTTAAAACAGTTGTCACATTCGATAATGGATTAAAAATAACGTGACGTTAATGACACTGTATACCGGCAACAACCCATTCTGCTTAAGTGGGGAATATCAACTAAGGGTCGGCCCACATCTGACGGAATATGCGTCCGACGGAACAGACGAAGTATTCTCGACGCACTAACGCATCATCGGGTAGGTGTGAACGGTTGAATGTTTTATTATGTTTTGTCTGTTCTGGCGTTACGCGACCGATAATACGCGACGCATATACCGTCAGATGTGGGCCGACCCTAAGGCCAAGGTAGTGGCTATCTATATTCAAAGTGCGTGGCACACAGGAAGGTAAAAGCCACAGAACATCCGAATCGTGTCCAATATTTCTATTATTGTTGAAAGACCCCTAACTCCATTATTTATTTAGGTCACTATAACTACTAATAACATAGTACGAAACATTGTATAAATATATCGACATCGATAGACACGCTCCATAATACATATAATGGAACTCTGCGCTTTGACTTGATTTAATTGCAATATCATAACTTCATAATTTCCGTAACTATTTTAATTGATGTCAAAAACTTATTTTGTACTATAATCAACAGTTCAAATCAAAGAAGGCATAGTCACCGAAAAGGTTAATGTAAAAATAATTAATATGAAGAAAGTTTACAAAAAAAAACATTATTGTTGTTCTTGCAAGAATCTTGTAAGAATATTGAATGCATTATTTTAATGCCGGTTATTGTTGATGATGAGTACTAGGTTAATATAAGTAGTAGTAGTAAATATTAGTAGTAAGAAGCTAAGAAGTACGCAAACATAATTAAATATGTACATTTATCTAAAATTAGATCTGTATGTATACAATACGACAATATTATCTGTAGCAGGATGCGGGCCACATAACGTGATTAATGATACAATGCAAATTATTGTAATAGGACAGGACTTTGATGACAAATATACGAAATATTTATAAGATCGCATAGTCTTCACCAATTCGTGTTATTTACACAGCTATTTCATTAAAGAAATTCTTAATGTTTGTACCTATTGTTGAACTAATCTTAAGGATTTGGATAAATTGGTACTGTTCGAAAAGTGATGGAAACCGCGCGATTATTAGCAAGGGGCTCATCAAACATTGGCCTATAAGCCTCCTATGGTTTCACTTTATCGATCTCCCGTATCTCATTTTATACCTCATAAAATATATATTTATTTAAGTTATGACACAATAACTTACCATTTAAATTTCAAATATATATATGCTTGTAAGAAAAGCGACCAGTATTTTACTTGACATATTGTAACGTAATTAATAAAAACCGCTTCTTGTTCTTGGTGCTTAAACCTGATATAGATCACGATAAATCCGTGATCCGCTGAAAATACTTATTCTTTGGGTTTTTGATAAATTAATTTTTAAATTGGGTCAAGATAAAGGGCGATGAAAACTCAACGCGAGTTACGAGAGTTCTTACAAAATTTGTTTAACATCTCCAGTAAATGGAGACGTCATTAATCAATGTTCAGAATCTTAAGTAAGAATAGGTAGATAAAAGGCGAAGATAGGGTGAAAATCATGCATTTTAGTAAAAAAACGTACCAAATTAATGTGTTTCAAATTATTTTAAAAGATCTTTACAATTTTTAATAACGCAAAAATATATTGAAATCCTATATCCCGTGAGGTTTTGTGCAATCCAGGAAGATGTACACGTGCTATTTTGGTGTAGAGAAAGATAAATAGGCCACGAAGAAAAAATACACATGACGGATTACATCCATCATTTCGGTGAGATTTGTACGATGGACAAAGAAGCGTTGGTGTAAAAAAATCCTATCACAACAATGATGTTTTTGTAACCATGGTTTAAACATAAAGTTGTAGAAAATCTAAAATCCTTTATATATTTTCCTCGTGTTTCGTTCAAAAGAAAGCACAGAGGAAGCTAAGGCGCCGCAAAGTGACTGCACTTATAAATATTAACGAGGTCCGTAGATGGATAATTAAATTCAGCAGTCATTCTAAGAATTTGGGCACATCGAGTCTCGGTTGGGGCCTATGAAGTGGGACCGCTACTCGCAATATAAGGAGCTGTTCAGAACAATGGGTCCGCTGTGCTTTCCGGAGCAGCCTTAACCGTACACATTAGCGAATGTTCCGCCACATACGAGGAGGCAATTAAAAAGCCATGAAGAGTCCGTCGAGACGAACAAGAATCGCAATTAGGGATCGCATTCAACGAGTTGCATTGCGAATTAAACAGTAGACAGATTCGCTGCGTTCTTTGTTTTATTCTCATTTTAGGTATTGTATTGTTAGTATGAACTGTTTCAATATCGATATAATTGTGTATTCGTGTAGAGAAGCGCGTTTGCCGATTGCAGAGTCACGGCATTTCGTAACCACAATCGGGCGCATTCCATCGCGGACAGTGCAACGCCCCAAAGGGATAGACTTGCGCCGGTTACTGATGATGTCCGCTTAGATCGAACCATAGCTACGAACGAAGCTAAAGAACGTACGAACGAATCTAAAGAAACATTGCGATCATCAAATTAACTCAATCAAACAAATTTTTTAATACGACCATGAAACTCAATGAATATTTGAATTGATGTTGCCCAATTATGTCTTACAAAAAGCGTTACATTTTTATCAAATATATTCCAATGTCAAGTCCATGTTTCGACATTATACGTCGAATTACATTAAATAAATAAATAAATAAATAACTGAGGACAATTCCACACACGGCTGTCTGATCCCAAATTAGGCAATTTCTTGCCTGTGTTATGACAACCGG
>DWGJ01000644.1:0-27098 GCA_018246895.1 Aspitha aspitha aspitha | reverse complement strand
TTAATGTACTTTATAAGCATTATTATTGAAAAATATTAGCGTTCTGCACTTTTCCTACACATAAACTATAAGTGTGCCAAATTTCATACAGCTCCGTGCGCGCAATTGTCGTAAAAAGGGGTCCAAAGTTTTCGCTTCACGTATCAATATATAGATTCCGTCGAGTTACTATCAAAGCTCGCTTCTAACAGTTCCCGGTGGAACGCGACCCGATTCGGGGTTTGCGTTAGACGATCGCACAATACGGGCGAAGGCGTTTCACGTAAACGCAAACCGCGGGAAAAACGCTTTGCGGTATACGTGTTGTCTTTATCTGAAGACTATAAACAGTCTTGACAGGGGGTGCGTTCGACACATGCGCTCGAAATGCTGCAGTTTATCGAAAAATGAGAAAAAAAGACACAAGAGTTTAATAAAAGCGACGCCGGCGAGTCCTGAGACGACATTTGACTGTGAACTGTGAACACCTCAATTGACTGTGAACTTGTGTACCGACTACGTACAACTTACTCATAATTACATTCTAAAGTTTGATTATCAATTAAGACTTGTTTTATAACGAATCTAATTAGTTTTGATGACCCGCTTCGTTATTCCGATACAAAGGAAGGAATATGTATAAATATGTTAGTTTAAAATGAATTTAGTCCAAAATCCTACTAATATTATAAATGTGAAAGTTTGTGAATATGTTTGTTAATCTTTCACGAAAAAACTACTGGACGATTTGCATAAAACTTACAGCAATATAGATTATACATCGGAATAACATATAGGCTATAATTTGTAATGATTTTATGTAATTTTGGTCGTAATATGACGATACATGTCAATTAAGTAGTAATATTTTTTTTACTATTGAAATGGTCTGTCACGAAACTTAATGAGGCAAACCAAATTCCACGCGAGCGAAGCGGGTAAAAGCTAGTACGCTATACTCGTAAATTAACAAACAACACTAATGGAAATATGAAATCGTCTATCAGATACCGCCGTTCATATCGTTCGACAATAGAAGCGTTTATCCATTACTGGAAGCAACTCCGATAGGGCGGCGGGAGAATTACGGAACTCATTCAAATCTAAGCAGTCGATACTCATCTCGGGTGTATCGGATAGACGTGCGCAGAATGAAGTTCGTATCGCAATAAGAAATTGCATTTCAAACCCGTTATCTCCGAGCGGACGTACCTGCAGTGGAAGTGATATTCGGTCCGCCATCCGTTATGAATTTGGCGACCGATATCTCTGGCCGATACCCTCCGATATAGTTGGCGTTAAGATTGACAATTGGTATAACTATGAGGGTTATATGGAGTAGAGCATTCGTATTATAAATTCTGACTGGCATCTTGAAGTAGTGGTTAGAACCGCAGACGGGTATTGCTTCGATTCTCGCCCCGGACAATTTTTTTGTTTTATGTCTGAGTCCAATAAAAATATTTATGTAAGTGTCATACAGCATACATTTATTTGTAATTTATCAGTTGTTTGGTTACAACTGCGCAGTTCGGGATTAGATGAATGGGTGTGAGATGTCTTAAGATATTATTAAACTTTTAGGACATTAATTTTATACCTATGGCAAACAACAACATTAAGTAAGTACCATAACAAAAGATAAATGAAATAAAACATTTACAAACTGACACTAAACGTACCTACTTAAAACGGATTCGTTAGTTTAAAGCTAGCTAGCATTCGCTTGATCGTACATTACTGATATTACAACTTGCGCGGTCACATTACTTGGGACCCGTAACTCATTCAACCTAACTTAAACGCACCCTAACGCTGTATCGGCGCAATTACAATCAAGGTGCTGGACCTCACACGCGGTTAATTAACAGCTGTCGATATTGGAAGGCAAAAAATAAAGGGCAGTTCGGTGTGCGAGATAGCGCGACGCACGATATCCGAGTCCGCGGCGCGGCGTCTCTTAATGAAGAAATGCAAATTGCGCGCGCCCACGCACGCGGCGCGTTTCAAACGTTGATCGTGACGCGCTTCTGAATAACCTCACCATGATGCGCGGGTCTGTACGCCGCACGGGCGAGCCTTTATCGTGCTCCCAGATAACGCGCTAGGTGGCATCTTGAATTTCGAGATTCTCTCAGCCATCGCGCTGCACTTTTCTGATAACGATGATTATATATGCTAAATTTATGTTTCGACCTCTATCTGCGCGGTCTATTTTGAGGATTCAGGTTCTGTTATGTCTCTCGACATAGCTGAGGTGCCTACCGATTTCTATAAGTTCACTCGGAGCTAATCGCGATTGGGGTTCCATGATAAATGCAAATTCTGTTTATTCAGCGCTCTCGAGATGCGAGAAACTTGTTCAATGACATTTTTCGTTTCATCGTTATAAAATTCAATACCCGTTTGGAATTAAGAGGTCCGTTGTTATTGTTTTACAAAACAAAATTTGAATATCATTGACTTGCAATTTACAGACCAGTGCAATGGGACTTTACAATGGGAGGAGTGACATGAGTTGATGAATTTTCCACACTTCATAGGTTTTAGTGAAAAGTGCATGACAATACAGGTAAATAATCGCGGTGGGTAGTTTCAAATTCAAAATGTCCTAGTGACATACATATGTATATTACCCAACAGTGCACACAATCTATACTTCTATTGAATATATATAACTAATATTATATAGCTGTAGAGTATCTTTTTGTTTGGTTGTACGCACTACGCACTAATCTCCGGAACTACTGGTTCAAATTGATTTTTGTTTTGAATGGTCATTTATTGAGGAAGGCTATAGGCTATATAATATCACGCTATGACTAATAGGAGTGGAACAGCAACGAAAAAGCGTTCCTTTATACTTCCGTTTTCCGTGCATCTTATAGTAATCATAATCATAGAGTGACGTTCGAAAAATAGTTTTTTAATAGGTCGTTCTCTTATCGCCGTAAAAGGCAAAATATGGAGTGAACTAACAATTCTGTAACATCTTTAAATGTACCCATATTTGTGCAAATAAATGTCTTTGTCTTTGAAACACCCAATTGACACTACATGCTTGATTCGAGGTGAGCTTCTGGTAGAAAAGTATTAACTTGTCATCGCACAAATGTATGCATTGATTGGGAGTCTCAAGTTGTTACCCTTAGACCGGGGGGCCGGTATGTTTAATCTGTGTCTGGTACCGCAGAGTGACCCGCACCCGCAAGCTGTACACGCCGCGGGCGGAGCCCCTGGAAGAAGACGAGCCGGGCGTCAGCGGGGAGCGCGTGCGAGCACCGCGCCCCTCCTACCACAGACCGCGCGCGCGACGCAAACTATGAACCATTCAGCCGACAGTCCATTGAATACATTATATCCTATCTATAATAAACATTACTCGCACATAACATTTTAATTGATTTGATTATATACTGTTTATTGATTTTTAACTGTTTTATTCATAACTAGCTGTAACCGCCGCTCCGTCCGTGTGTAACAAAGGTTTTCCCGCGTATTCCTACGTGATTTCTTGATGCGCAATCGCACAATCGTCATTACAATCCGACGTTGATACAGCAGATGCGAGAACACGTTCCGCTGGCGCAGTCACGGAGTAACTGCGGATGTCTTTGCGTCCTCGTTCATCGCCTGCTCAGACGCATCATTTTCGTTCCCGGCATCGCTTCACTCTCATACGGTGTAGGGTTATTCGATTAACATACGATGCATTGGAAACATCGATGTTTACAATGCGATACATCGAATTGATCCGATGTTTTGAGATAGGTACTTTTGTATATTATATTTTATACTTTATATATTACCTCTTATCCATGATACTTATGATATACTCGAGGTATCGATGTTTTTATTAAAATCATCGAATCTATTACAATCAACGAATGTCATAAAAACTCGGATTATTAAAAGTTTAACTAAAATCTTTTTGTTTATATACAAAATAAAAGTTTATCTATATCAATAATTTCGTCAAGAGGTACGGTAGACTCGATTGAAACCGTCTGAATAATTAAACATATATAGTGAAAGGCAAAAATTTAAATTGTTGTTTTCGCAAAGTTTCCCAAAAGAACACTGGCAATAGAGCATGATTGACTTAACAAAATTATTGCGGGTAATTACTTTTTTAAGTAAAACAATGTTTGAATTAGTGATGGTTTGCATTAAATTGTGTTGAAGTAGTCTATTTGATCTGTGTCCTCTGAATTCTACATATTTTTGGTATTAGTTGTTATAGCGGCAACAGAAAAACAAACTGTCTATATATCACTAAAAATCTAAAAGTACTCGATCTATAGTTCCGATGTATCGAATCGAAAAAAACATCGATGTTTTTTCAAAGTGAACACCCCTAATACGGTGTTTATGGAGCTCGCATTTGAGAAGCCTTTTCAGACCGTATACGCTCTCTATATTTTGCATTGGCTTTTTTATGGATATGGGCCGACATTGCACTGTTTTCATATTTTTACTTTAATAAAATATTCACTGTAACTACAATTATATTATTATTGATATTTTATATATGCTATGGATATATCTTCTCGATAGTTGTAAAGCTGACAATTGAATCTGAAACGCACATTGTAATCGGAAACTGTCAGATGAAGGATCGTTGCACGAATTGTTGAAATTGAAAAGTATCGAAATCTATATATAAATACGTGAAGGGAAAACTTTGGATCCCTTTTTACTAAAATTTCGGGCACGGAGGAGTACGAAATATATATAGTTGTTTACATTCTGGTTGTCAATGTCAAACAAAAAGTCCAAAGAAATGTCAAAGAATTATTTTTTATTATGGTCGAATTTTGACCAGTAGGCGACCACTAGTTATAATTAAGTTTGATGATATGAGGGTTATAATAAGACAATTGTAGATATTCCAAAAGTACCTAGGTATGGACTTTCGAAAATGTTATAGCTTTATTTTGTCAAAAAGATTTTTACTTAATACTACAATAGAAGAGTCAATGTACTTACTACGTGACACCTACGCAAGTTTTGGTAATCGGCTTAAGCGGCTTAATGACTTAGTAGACAGCTGATATTATTATAGATCAAGTTAATCGCCGTTATATTACTGTATCGAGAAAAATCATTCTTAATTAAAAACGGAGGCCATTTAAAGATATCAATTCAAATGTGTCGACCGTCCTTTAGTACATTCCATTGGCTGGCTATTATGCGCTTATTACTCAATAGGGAGTTAGCGGCGATGCAGCGGAGGAAGTGTATTTACTAGCAGTAAGTGAATAATGCGCGGTGGAATTGTGCCGCGCTCCTTCGTCTAGTGTTCCCGTTCGTACCCCGAACCGCCGCTGACCTTCCCATATGTCATATGACACAAACATGTATATTATAAGTGGATTTAATGAAATACAAACTTTTGGACGAATTGCGCGATGGATGAATTCGTGATATCGCTGGGTTATCTTGAAAAGAGTCACTCATTCGCGTTTGTATTAAGTCACCAAGGCAAGGTTCCGTCACAGAATTACGGTACCAGTTGTAAAGGTCGCAGTTAGTCGAATGTTAGATAGGGTTGCGCTACGACGACTAATTTACAACCGATTACCACATACTACACACTTCGATTAGTCATAACACGGTAAAAGGCCAAAGATCACAGATATAGCGCAATAATGAAGCGGAGATTGTAAACGACGCGCAAAAATTACAATAATGCAAATGACCGAAGGCCAGTCAACTCTAGACCGTTATTCGTGAACTAATTACTTATCATCACGTTTAAAAAAAAAATAATATGATACCAGCAACTTGTAGATGCAACATTTTAAAGAGTTATATCAGCAAGTACCTCACAAGATGTGGCAGGAAAAAAGCCCTTATGTAATGTAAACACCTGGAAGATTTTAAATCGGGCTATTGAAAAGATGATTAGGTGTAATAGTAACCATTGCTCTATTGATTCGGTATTGTAAGTATAGAGATATCGCATTTATATACGTATCCTCCTAATAAATAAGCGTACCTATAGGAATATTTCATTTTCTTTTCCTTAATGTGAGAATTGTTAAAGAAATCGAAACAAGTTATAGAAGGCCGATCGGTAAACAACATGAAGCTGATGGAAATCTAAAAGGAAAAATATGTGGGCGTTATTATACCGATCGTTTCAGAATCATACAGTACCAATATATTATATACGTAACAAATAATTAGTTTAGGCAGCGAAACACCCACTTGTTTACGTTCTCGGCTTATTATGTACATATCTGTGGAGTATTGATTTTCTCTCTGTTCTTCTAGCAAGGTTCAGTAAGTCTAATAATTTTCATATAATAATTGTTTCGTTGTAATCAAAGAACACTTCATATTTCAATATGTACATAGTGATTTTATTTAATAAAGACAACCTGGTTTAAGGCCATGTTAACATCTTAAAGCGAGCAAAACATACGTAAAACGTTAAAAGTTTTAGATAAACCGAAATGTTCATGTAGGTTACTCACCTCTTTGGCTTGTTTCGTCGCGAACATGAAATCACCCTTGATCTGGAAGTCCTTAGCGTCATGCAGCAGTATGTCGGCGTTGATCATGTTGGCGGGGTCATTGACACTCAGCACGGAGGTGCTCCCGTCCGGCTTCCAGCGTTCCACGTAGAACACCTTATCGAGACCAGGGTTCGACGACCAGAAGAAAGCCTTCACGTAGCTCTGGATCAGCTTGAAGGTCTTGCCCCCGTCAAATGTCATGTATAACTGTAACAGGTTTTACTATTTAAAACACGCTACTCAGGAGATAATATATAATAGAAAAGTAACAACTACATCGTTCAGCTCATAACCGTTGTATATTACCGAAAACGAGGAACGCATAAGTCAGAATATAGTTTGAGTATGGGTTTTAGGCAAACAAAACTTTCAATAAATATAATGAAAGCAAACGTGAAATAAACAGGAACTATGTGAGGACTTGGGGTCATCGGCGAGCGGGTACAAACGGCGCGACTCGACACCGGACGCTATATTTAATCACATTAGATCAGATGATAACAACTGACTGGAACCTAAATGACCGCATAAAAAACTCAAGTTTCTGAATCCCGAGCTCTTAATACCCAGTATTAAGGCTTGGGATGGTGTAGTTTTGTTTAACTTTATACTTCTGTCTTACAAAGATAAACATTATCATTAGAATAAGTACAACTGGCGATAATATAACACAGATAGATATTATACAAACATATTTAAGTAGAATCTATGTCAAAGCTCTAAATTCTAGTTAGGTACCAGTAAACTCTAATTTGGGCAAAAGATATTATGTAAGATAAATACTCCTAACAATAAAATGCAGATACTATACTATTTATGAGTAAACGAGTCACTTACATTCTTCTGCGGTCCACTCTTATCCAGTACTACAAATTTCTTGGGGAACTCCTCATCAAAAGTCAATTCACTAGGAGAGAAATTGAGGTGTGTTTTGTAAATGGTGCGTCCGTGGTCACTGGTGTAGAACAATTTCTTATTTGTCGAATCCACGAACACACACTAAAATAAAGCATAATACAAGTTTCATTATAAAGACCATACAAACAAGTCATAGAGGCCGCCTCCTGAGACTATCTTAACTACCACAGTGCTCAAGTGCTGACATGGGTAACTTACTAATGCATTCTTTACTAGGTCACAATTGTTTGAACTCCAACAAAAACTATTCGGACAGATATTTTTTCATGTTCTCATAGAAGTAAAAAATTATAACACATAATCTATATTAAATATTATTTTGGAAAGTGCTATTCTTTTCATATTATTGTCATTTCACACCTGTATGTCATTGAACTGGATGTTTAGATAGACAGTATTTACATAATAACTAAATAAATATGTACCTACTGAGTCATTTTGCATAGATGTTATTGAACTGCTTTTAATTTAAAATAAAACAAAGAATTTGAACAAAAATATGTAGAACTGAACATAAAGTACAAAATATGCTTTATTGCAAATTTGTGGGCAATTGAATGAATTTCCATTTCTTATTTAGTTTCATATTTCATTATTAGTGTAAAATTCCTCTGAAATTGCTAGTCTGAATATAATTGAATAAGGAAATCTAGTGCAAGCCATATAACATACATAATGATACTAACATATTGAGGGTACTTCGGATGGTTGAAGAATTTATCCAGCTGTGCATATCCACTTTCTGGTGTTTTACCCAACTTGAAGCTCTCTGTTTTATTGGTGAAATTTTTCCCATAGTCATAGGATATGAAGAGAGCCGATGATGAATTAACACCCTTATTCCTCGGACTAGAGTCTCGTGCCAAGCAGATAATGACATTAGAGCCTTCACCAACCCAGTGCACCATAAGTTGCTGGTGACTGTCATTTAAATGTGTGGTCTGTAACAAGAAGATGAGGCACTGATATGTGTTGCTAAAAATATAATCAATTGTCTATGGACTTTGCATTAACATTGATATAGAAAAAAATTAAATATTAAGCTACAATTTTCCTTTGTATGGAATATTCTGAAATTCTGAAATATATATATGAAGCAGCTTTTAACAGAGAATTTATATGAATAATTTTGATGAAACATTTTACTATGTACGTATAAAAATTTCGCTGCTAACAATTTACCTCATCAGATTATGACAACAATCCAACAAATACTAAAAAATCAAAATGGTTAAGTAACTCAGATGAAAAGGTGCCACTAATGCTAGACACAACTCACACACAGACACATGACCCAAAGTATGGAGAATTTCTATTAATGGTAACCAACCAAATGAGAAGCTAATAAATTATGTAGCTTTCTAAATACATACTTATATAAATAATTTTTAAACCAAACAAGAAGATATTTGTTGTGGATGGGTGTCAAATCACCTTCACTACAGCCTGAAGGTAATTAGTCAAATAGTTGGTGTACAAGAGAAAGTGTAAGATCTAATCTTTTCAACAGCAGAGTAAAAAGGAAAATAAAAGGTTTTTTATAAATGATGTTTACTTCTAAACACATCCTTACAAATACAAAGTCATTAATGAAATCATAGTTATACTTTTGGCAAGTGAAATTAAATTTGCAAAATTGCAAGTCATTTTACCTAAATATAAATACTAAGAAAAAGTAGTTCAATATGTAAACGACATGGTGTCATCAGGTAAAAATTGCGCGTAATAAATTGATAAAAATAGTAGAAAGTACACGACCTCCAAAACAACAACATGTGAAGTTTTAAAATACAATTCATCATTGTCACGGCATACGGGCGTACACATATGAGTATCAAAACAACAAAGGCAATGGATCGCATGTAATAAGGAAATGTTACTTACCCATGCACTTATATTTTTCTGCTCAGCAAGCGTAGGCAAAGAGGTCGCATCTCGTTTTTCCCTATGCTTTATATCGAAATACTCACTCTCATCATTATTTACTGTGAACACTTTCGGCGTTTTGTGCCCATCATCTGCCAAATATATCTTATTTTGGATAGTACCATAATGTCGTAAACCTACGGTATGCGATATTAGGTACACTAACGCAAAGAAACAGATTCGATGTGCTGAAGCCGCAAACATTTTGTCATTACTGCGATTTAGAATTCATCCACCATCAAGCACGAATTGAATGAAACTGATTCGATCAATAAATGAGATGTTTTCTGACCATAAACAAGAGTATACCTGTATGCCATAAACAACAGCAATAATATATCTGACTTGGGACAGATAAGTAATATTTTATTCAACGTCATAAATTATTAAACCCTACTATTGGATAACTTTATGAAAAGAATTTTAAAACGTACGGTACCTATGACAATTAAACTTTTCTTTCAAAAATATTTTAATCAAGTTACGAAAGATGTTATACTATGGATTGAAAAAAAAATTAACAAATGATAATTATCATTTGGTAATTTTTTTTTAATTATAATTTAATTTTGAGCCAAAAACATCAAACTGGAGATATACTAAAAAAGGAAATAGATTAAGAGTAGGGCCTGATTAACCCTTAGGCTAATTAGGCTGAAGCCTAGGGCGCGAGCATCGGGGGCGCGATGAAATCGTATCTTCGCAAGCACTATAAATTTAGTTTAATTACATATACCCTACAAATTTCAACTAAACCGAGAAAAAACACTAAATGCGCTGTAAACGAACGAATAGTATGACTACGAATGATGTAAACTTTTTTACAAACAAAGACAAAAGTAAGTAGTATACTACTGTTGCCGACCGTAATACACATTATTAGCATAGGGCGGTCAGATCTCTTGATCAGCTGCTGATTAAGAGAAGTACCTCAATAAAGA
This sequence comes from Aspitha aspitha aspitha, assembly GCA_018246895.1. Taxonomy (NCBI): domain Eukaryota; kingdom Metazoa; phylum Arthropoda; class Insecta; order Lepidoptera; family Hesperiidae; genus Aspitha; species Aspitha aspitha. The sequence goes on along the minus strand of DWGJ01000644.1, from coordinate 16,810 downwards.
AGACTTCTCGAATGATGAAAATAGGAGCGACAAGAACTAGTTAGGACAGGAAAACATCATGAGGAAACTTGCAGATGTTATAATTTACATATTTTCTGTTACCTTAGAGATGTTATAATTTACATATTTTCTGAGGTGTGAAGTCTACCAAACCGCACTAGGCCCGCGTGGTAGACTATGGCCTAAATCCTGCTCACTATGAGAGGAGACCCAGTTCAGCAGTGGATTTTAAAAACGCCGAACAACTCCTGATGTATTTCATCACCTGATAACTGACATAGGTATATGGTATTTTATTCTTGACAATGCACATTTTGTACAGGAAGTTTTGTGTTAAGGTTTGTATTTCACCTCTCCTATAGGCCAAAATCAAAACCATTACAATTGTATCGCTGCTTCCACTTATTCATCAAGGGTGTAATAAAACAAGTACGGCTTTATAATATTTTATTAAGTCATAATTACAGGACAATCACCATCTGCTTAGCTTGCTGTTTGGCCTTTAGACGGACTTGGGCAGCAATTCTGTCCAAATCACGTCTACCTTGCATAGTGAGGATGCGGCCACCATCAGGGACCTTCTCAACCAGCTTTAGCGCCTCTAAGGCCTGAAGAGCCTTACGAGCAATGCTTCCCGATGATCTGGTAATAAAAACAAAGATAGAAATCAAAAATGTAAAACAAAATAGGAAGTTCAGTGTTATGTACGTAAGAGATCAAACTTCTAATTAATACAAGCTATAGGTGATCTTAAAGAATTGAATTGTTATGTCTGAAAGTAGCAGAAAGTTAAATTTATTTACATATACACTAGACATGCTCATCATAGTCTAAGATATACATATAATTCGCAACAGACCTCTAATCTTATAGTGTGGATAGTTACTACACTAACACACTACTAGAAATATTGTTACCAACACTCCTGCAGTCCTGTTTCTAATTAATAATAACTTACTGATATTCTCATTAACACCTATTACCAACTGTACTCTTTCACACGAACATTCCCTATCCTACAGTCATATCATTAATGCTATGAGCAGTTCTAGTAAATACATAAAATAATTCAACAAAATCAAATTGATTTATTGTTACCATTAACTTAACAACTTATATATACATCACATTATAGCAAGCTATTAGTTTAGTTGTTGGTTTGTGTTAATAATTAATTACCTGCAGAAATGTGAGGGAGTGACACCATTTCGTTTACGACCACCAAAGATCTTAGTGACTGTCTTAACTCCAACTGGAGAACGGATATAGATGTGTCTGAGTACAGCGGCACATCTGACATAAAACCAGTCAGGGTCATATGGAGCCAGCTCCTTGAAACGACCGGTCTTCACTAAGTCCATGTGTTCTGGCACCTTGACTTTACCAATCCTAAAAAACGGCCATAATTTCAACATTGTGAAAAAGTGAAAATGTGTTCTTTTTTTTTATTAGCATTGTAAACCCAATGAATTAATGTTTACTATTTTTTAAAAACTTACTTTTTCAAATGAGCGGCAACTGTCTTGACAACCTTGTCTTGTTCAACATCTTTCAGCGTAACGGAACGCATCTGTAAAATGTTACAATGAATTTGACTACTACTATCATTAACAGGCAAAATCAATAAATATAACAGGGTTTTTTTTAATAAATATCATGCATGTTTTATGTATGAAAAAGCAGAGGAATAGCAGTTGGGCAAGACAACACTTTCTTCATTGTTTTTAAATGATTAGTGCATTTATCTTATTTCATTTTGAATAAAAATTACTTCTGTAACCAATTGATGTCATATAAAAGTTAGGTTATGCCAAAAGGTTCAACAAACAATGTTTGGAATTTAGATAACTATTAAATTTTACTATAATAATTTAATAAATTATAAATGGGTATCTACTCTTATCGAAAATTGTGACTGAAAAAAAATAATACATACAACGTATGATGGTCAATAGATATCTTTTACAACTATCCATACAGGCATCATTATTCAAGCACTAAGTTAAAATTTACGTGTGAAGATGAGAATAATGCTAACATTACCTTGATGACAAATTTATCACTTAAAATGCACTAATATCGACGAACAACTTAAATAAATCGTCACAAACCATGCGGTTTACTAAGACACCCACCTTGCCTTGTGTTGGCAACCGGAAGAAAGAAAGAGACAGATAGAAAAAAATGTATGGTTTCGTTTTTTTGATACTTCAATTATTTGCACCAACAAAGGTATTTAAATTATAAAGTCTAGTAAGATTACACTATTTATTGTTGACTATTTTCTTATTGAATTCTCAAATTTTACAACATTATTAATATTTTCATTATAACAATAAATACTCGTTTATTTGTTTCAATATTTTTCTTTATTCACCAATAATAAAACAAAAAATATCTTGACTCAACTGCATATCCTTTTTATAAATTTCATATTAATGATACAAGCACAGGTCGATTGTTTACCTTAATTATTAAAATAAAAAATAAAAACTACTAATATGTGTTCAACTGTATAGCAGTATTTGCCATTGAATGATTTATGCTCTGGATTAAAGGATAGTTTTCATGTCCAATTGTCCAATTTCATTTGTCAAAAAGTTAAAAATGGCCGCGAAACAGAATTCCATTGAGAGCGAAGGTATATTATTATTATAATTCATTAGGTTGGTAATTAACATTCGTCTAAAGAATTAGTACGGGCTCCTTATTGTGTATTAGTCTCATCGTATTAATTTCTCCTGCCCCAATATGACCTATAGCTAGCTTCATGTGCTATAAACCCGTGCATTGTTATTTCAGGTCAAACAAACGATGATATTCCACTGACATCGTTAGAAGAAAGCCTTCTTAGTTTTGAGAAGCTTGATCGTGCTTCCCCTGAATTATGGCCTGAACAGAGTAAGTGTATTAATTTACTTTAAACGAGAATTATAATTTTTGCGTCGTGAATTGATATCAGTTTTTAAAAATCGCGCGATTTCAGTTTTGTTATAATGTTGTCATTCCGTCGTCCATTATGTACGGTTATGATTATAGCAGTTCGGTTACTAACGACTCAATTTTGAACATTTAATTTGAAATGGGAGATGCTAATGGAAATTTTTCGAATGATGAAAGTTCTCGATGTTCAGATAATAATTTTGCAGTGCCCGGTGTGTCCGAGTTTGCGAATCTTCAAACTGGAAACCAATCTCCTCCTGCGTGGAATAAAGGTCTAACGAAGGAAGACTATGTCTACATGCAACGTAAGTTATTCTCATGTTTCAAATTGGATTAAAAATATAAAACAGAAATATTTTTTTCTTTCTGCAATTTGTATGGAAATGTTTAATCACAATACATTTTCGAGTAAAGTTCCGTTTATTGTAAAACTTATGGGCGGTTAGTTGGTAATCTTCTGTACCAATATGTAGCTTACTAAATAATATTTAGTTGCTCTATTTACACAGTTAAATTTTATTTTCATAATATTACCAGGTACAAAGTACTTCATTAACATAATTAAGTTTCTTAATACCAAAGGCACATATTTACACAGCTGTTGTTGACAAAATGATATTGTCTGTTTTTGTATTTGTTTTAAATACTCTTGGTAGTTAGAAAAGTAACACTGAAGCACTGATAATATCATGTTACTGATTGCATACAGTGGTAGTTGCAACTATGTTGCATCTTGCACCACTCTAATTGTGTGACCATAAATTGAAAGATAGAAAAGCAAAAATTATATGTTACAAAACTTTCAGTACTATTTGACATTTGTAGAAGTTTCCTCTGTAACCATATTATTATTTTAATTATTAATAAACATGCAACCTGTATAAGGTGCTGAACACACTTCCTAGTGAACTGTAACTTAATATTGTATTCTAAATTGTATTTATTGATTTCACATTTATTCACATGGCTTAATCAACACAAAGGGACCTACTAAGGAAGCCACTAGCTTGCATAGTGCAAAAATTATGAATAGGAAATCAAACAATTTAACTGAACTGGAGTAATAGAACAATTCAATTTCATTTTAGTTAACATTTATTTGAATGTGATCATAATTGGTTAGTTAGTTGGTTAGTTAGTTAGTTGGTTAGTTAGTTAGTTAGTGCAATAGATACATTCTTATGATTGTAAATGAAGAATCCAATTAATGAAAATGTTGTAATCTATCCACAATTACCTTTCATAATTCATAAATATTAATGTCCTCTAATTGATCACAGAACTGGGCTCAATGACCACAAGCGGCCTCATAATGGAGGTGAAGAAACTCCATGATCTCGCTTATCAGTTGGGTCTGCAGGAAGCCAAAGAGATGACAAGAGGCAAATACTTGAATATATTTTCCTCTAGACGACAGAGGTAGCCTGTGTGTGGTGTTGTATGATAAAAATTCTGTTAGTATAAAGGTACTTGTTATATGAGCTTCACATATTATGTAGGGAATATTTAAATATTATTACTGAAACGCCTATGGTAATACTTTCAGGTTCCTCTGATGAGTCATATTGTTTGTCAGAGTGTTACTTTTTGATTGATTTGCATATTCTCTTGGCGATCTATTGATGTGTCAATCTATCTATCTATTTATTCATATAATAAAACTAGAAATGGTTAATTCTGTACGATGAGTGAAGACTAAAAAAAATTTCTTTCTTCATACAAGTAACACAAGCTATAAAAATTTAGAGATTTTTGTTTGTCTGTCTGTTGTCTGGCTTTCATGCAAAAACTACTGGACGAATTTTGATGAAACTTTTTTAATCTAGCTATTAGTCCTCGGCAACATTTAGGCTATAATTTATTTTGAACATGTCAGATTGAAATTTTTGTCTGATACAAAGTTGGCCAGGGCAGGTAGTATTTTATTAACTTCTTGGTGGAAGGCTTAATACTAGAGCTTGTTAATTTGAGTGATTCAAATGTATTGTAATACCACAAGGCAATTTGTTTCTGGCTTGCATGCTAACAATTGCTAATAAAAAAACGAAAACAGCAACATACAAACTTAAAAAAATTTTCTACTTAAATTATCTGAACTTTTTGGAGTTTGATTGTTTAGTTACTCTATTATTTATCACCCCCATCTTATCTTAAAATACAAGTCTATAGCAAATATGTCCTTTGATTACGTTGATTATTCCTAATTTAAAGCCAAGGGTTGGTTACATATTTGGCAGAAAATTTTGTTAATTTGTTAAGCAATATCTTACAAAATTATTAATAGAATATGTAGCATGTTTGTAAAGAATATAATTGTAAAATTAAATTTGTCTTAACTATTGAAAAATGTTTTATTACTATGTACAATGTAAAAATAATACAATTTCTGTGTACCTACATAAATGTTTACAATTTAAATATGTTTATAACATCACTACAACACATGTAAACATCAAATATTTTAATTTATTTATAGTGGAATGGTATAGGAAAAAGAAAAATCATGTGCATATTGCTATTAATGAAATAAGCAGGTCGCCTTCTAATCTATAGTTAACTATGGTCAAATAAAAAAAGGTCATTGTAATAGAAATTTATTATCTACCAAATATTTCATACAAGAATATTTTATGACCACATTAAAATAAATAACGCTTAAAAGTTTTAGATTCTATCAATAAATCTTATTTTAACAGGTTTATTTGGTCTGGCAATGAAGCTCCGGGTAGGTTGAATATCTCCGTAATGATATTCTAACTTGTATTTTTGCAACACCTGAGAAAAGATAATCACAATATGTAGATACATAGGATAAATTAACATTTAAAGCATTGATTAGTAACTTGATGTCGTCTCCACATTAAAATAAAGTTGAGTATTGCACGGGTAAATGGCACGGTAAAGTATAGGAAGGGTGGAATCGTATTCAGCGCGAATGGGAAAAAAATGAACATGTTTTTGTTTATACTGACCCGAATAGTGAGCAAAGACAGCAAAGTCTCAGCGATGCCCTGACCCAAGCAGCGGCGGGCGCCGTGGCCGAAAGGGATGGAGGCGAAAGGGTGGTGGTCCGCGGCGTCGGCGCTCAGCCAGCGCTCGGGGGAGAACCTCGCCTCGTCTTCGAAGTGGCTCTCCTTCAGCGAGGTGTCCTGCGTCGACATTATGATCATCGTACCGCGGGGGATGCTGTATGGGAAACAAATTACTGTTCAAATCGATTGTTTACTGGGTAAATGTAGTCTGCGTTTATTCTTGACTTATTTTTGACTGGCCTCGTGATCGAGTGATTAGAAAGCCTGACTGCAAAACCGGAGGTCGTGGGTTCGATTCCCACTCAGAACACACGTGTGTGTGATGAGCACATTTGTCTGGGCGCAATAAAAATATCGTACTGTATCGTATGAATATATGTATGTTTATCAGCTGACTGGTCACCATAACAGAGGCATTAAATTGCCTAATTTGGGATCAGATAGCCGTGTGTGGAATTATCCACAGTTATTTATCTCCATTTTCATGTAGGTACCTGTAGATAGCAAGAAATGAACATTTTCAACGGAAGATAAAGTATCGGCGTTTGTTAAATCAACGTTGGATAAAGCTAGTCTAACTATAATTAACTGTGAAACAATATGCGAAGTACTGTATTACAATCGGACAAAGAAAATTAACACTTACTTGTATCTGTCTAATGTAATATTTCTCGGTAAAACTCGAGTCAGCAATGGAATTGGTGGCACTAATCTGTAATATCGATTTCACAATTGATTAAATCAAGAACGTTGCGGTAATTGAACAAATGAATATACTATTTGTGCTTAGGTACCACTTGGACACAACTGAAATTTAAATTAAACTTCAACAGTTCTGCTTACGAAACTGCAACTTGTAAGTTAAGATAATATTTAGTTAGGTGAAAATAAAAGTAAATCAATAATAACATTGTAAATGAAGACATTTTGATATTTAATCGCTGTAGTCTATTGTTTACCTTAAAGTCTCTTTAATGCAAGCTTGAAGGTACGGAGTGTTTGCTTTAATGTTGTAAATATCGTCTACACTCAATTCCGGGTAAAAATTTCCCACTTCCTGGTAAAGTAGCTTCTGGCATTTTTGATATTTCGCGATGTAATACATAAGGAACGACATCGTAGTGGAAATCTGAAACGACGAAAACAAGCGCCGTCGATACGCACTTATAAAATCTTTAGACAAAATAAGTGTTTCGGTTAATATTTTCATGCGAAAACGATTCGGTGTGTCATATGTTGTCATGTAGATATGTTATATTTGCAAAGCAATTTTAACAGTCCAAAATCAAACATGGCTGATTGTAAATCGTACCGTGTTTACTCCGATGAGGAGCATATCCATTATCACAGTGGCCATGTCCTCAGTGCTCAACTTTTGTTCGCTCAACAGCATTGCAGTAATCAGGGAGTTCGGGCCTGCTGGGAAATTGCTTCGAATTATCACAATTTTTTAGATATGAAAATACATAACCATGACGGTACCACAAGTTCCGAGATACATTCGAAATTTTGAACATTGCGTAGAATATATTCATATTACCTACATTAAAATTTTCTTACCGTCACCATCGCCCTGGTTCCTTGCTTTGGCAGCCAGTTCCTGTTCAATCTCCAACACATACTTGCCGATTAAGCTGCAATGTCAATCGAAACGTACGTGGTGACTTGCAACACAAGAACAACTATAACACTTAGAGACATCTGCTATAGCTATAATGAAACATTGTATTGTGACGTCACAATACAATGTTTTCGTCACCTGTCCAAACTGTCGCAGTGTTTGACGAGCGCGAACCAGGCGGGCGTGGTGAAGAGCCTCCACATGTGTAAACCGGATTCGCACTTGATGATCGCGTCCGTCGCCTTCACCAGGCTGTGGTACATCCACGACATATCGCACTGGCTGTAAACCAGCTCGGTGTCCATCATCGAGAACTTCTTCGAGAACATCAGCAGACCTAGTATTTTCATTTTCAGTATATTGATTGCGATACTTTAATTTTTCATTTACAATTAATATATGTTCACTATTTAGTGTGAAGAGTGGCCACCAGCACGACAGAAAATGACAGGTCACCCGCTGACTAAAGCAGCAGAGATGAAAAAGCACAACCGAAAACGCTAAACCTAGAATTTTCAGACTGCAAATAGGTTCCTTATATTATGTCAGTGACAACGAAGAAGGTAGTATTGGAAATCGCTTTGGAATACCTGAAAATTTTTGATTTACTTTCCTGGTTAATAGAACAAATTTATGCATTTATTGGTTTTTCGAAAAACAATGTCCGAAAAGTACCTAACTTCAAAAAACCTACCTATACAATCGAAAGTCCACTTATGCACTTCCTTGTGCAAATCCTTGGAGAGCTCGTCTTGATAGTTTCTCAAATTGTATACTTTCTGCGTGAAGTTATCGCACATTTCATAGACAGATCGCACATGTTTCTCCATGGAGGAATGGACCGGAGTATATAGTAGTTCTCGTTGGCGAGTCCACTCTTCGCCTTGACTGTACAATTCAAAATATTCTATATAACTTGACAGGCCCATAGCAAACTCCACCACAATTACTTCCGTTGGTCGAATACCAGGAATTTAATTATGGTTCACTGGAGATATCAGTTTTTATTTGATAAAAGGAACTGATTACTTACCCAGCCCACTGACACGAGTACACATATAAAAATGGTGTACAAATAAGTATAAAAATTATAGTGAAATAACACTAACATAGTGTACAATCCTCCATAAGAATGATTTCTATGCTCCGTTCTGTACTTCTCCAGGGAGTCCAGGTTGGATCTGACGGGGGTTTCACCCTCCATGGCATAAACTTTTTGTATATGATCCGGATGGTTAATGAGCACAATGTCGTTGCCCACGGGACTAACGAATCGGACAACGGGACCATACTCGTCGAAAAGAGTGGACAAATTCTTTATAGACTTTCTACCGCTTATATATGAACCTGTTGAGGAAGAATTAATAAATGTGATTTGATATTGCTTTCGTAGCGTGACATGTAGCGAATATTCCGCTCGTCTTCTAGTTTCGGCCTAAACCGAAACTTGCTTATGTAGGTAGGCATTTCATAACGCATAACGCCGAGGATGGCCACCGTGGCCACTAGTGATGACTAGTGGGTAGAAATCCCACATAACCCGGTCTTTCCCAAGACACTGGGGTACCTTCCGAAAGTTATTCCAGTTCCAATCCCAATTTTATTGATATCTGATGTTTATTCCTACCTCTGTAGCAAATAATTCGATGGCATTAAAGAAGACTTCGATTCAACATAAAAACGCCAATTTTTTTGGATTGAATATAACTATTTCTATATTTTCTTAGAGTACACCTTATAAAATAAAAATAACAAAGTGCGAACTTAATGCCTAATGACATTTTTTACCAGGCAACCCTGTATGGATGATGAAAGATTGAGGCAGGTATTATTTATACTACAAAATATATTGTATATTACTACATACATATTCCACAATACGAAGGGTATACATAAAAAAGTATCTGAGTTATACTAAAAATTATTTGGAAATATTAAACATGTCTGAATCTACTTATTGTAATAAAATATTCTCATACTAACCGATATTGAGACCCATTGTGAGGAAACCGGCAGTGATCTGAGTACCAATCTCCGTCAAGTAGTGGCGAAATCCAGATAGGTACTTGAGTGATTTAGGACCTGGAACGCTGTCAAACGACAAAACCACCGGTTCCTTTTTACTCAACACCATCGGCACCACCCTCGATGTAGGAAACATATCCTCGATTATGTTTTGGTCTTTTTTAGTTGATACATCGACGGCCGCAGCCTCCTGAGTATTAACAGTACAGATATCCAATGGCTTCGCAGTCTGCATTCGAAGTCTTTCCCAAGAAAATAATCTAGTGCATTGCCCTAAATTTCTTTTCACATATGGTAAATATCTCAATTGGCTGCACATTGTAAGTTGCATTTAAAACAAAGAGCACCTGAACAATTTTTCCTTAAATAAGCTTGACGTATCTTTAAAATTTAAAACAAGCGAAGGTTTAAATGTACTACGTACCTATATAACTATTTAATTTTACCGCCAGTATATTAATGTCATTTCAAAAGTGGTATTATTCTAACGATATAGATATCTATAGATGACTTGATACATGCAAGTTTTATAGAGATTATATTAATATTTTGTGTATATTATGCAATGAATAACTTAAAAGTGGCACGTTTATAGTATAAACTATTAGGAAAAAAACAAGTAGATATTATACTTAAATAAAACATTATTGTAATTTGTTTATGGTGTGCCATGACCATAACTTTTGTTTTATATTAACTGGAAACATTATTAGAATCTGTCAAATCTGCGCAGTAGGAAAATTGAATGGCAAGAAAAGATTCATTTATAAGTTTGGCAAGCGAAATCGACAAGGCGAGACAGTGGACAGCGACTAGTCTAGTAGATGGCGGGAGTGATCTCGTATGATATAACTGTGTTAGATTAGGTTTTAAATTTTAGTGTACATTAAAAAAATAGTTATAAAAATGACTAGGTAATACTACTTTCGTGTAACAATTGCGTGCTTGCAATCTCTTTCATTGAGGACACAGCGCAATGTTGAGGCATTGCGTTGGGTACGTCCGTTCGGATTAATTCGACTATAAAAGAGCATCTTTGCTATTCCAGAGCTAAAATAGAACTCGGCGACGTGACACCGCATAATATAAAACAGTTGAAGAAGTTGAACACGTTCGTGTTCCCTGTGTCGTACAATGACAAATTCTACAAGGATGTGTTGGAGGCTGGTGAATTGGCGAAACTTGCGTATTATAACGATATCGTGGTGGGAGCGGTTTGCTGTAGGATAGACACGTCGGAGAACTCGAGAAGACTATATATAATGACCCTGGGGTGCCTATATCCCTACAGGCGATTGGGTATAGGCACCCTAATGGTAGAACATGTGCTCAAGTATGTAGAACAGGATGGAAATTTCGACAGCATTTTCTTGTAAGTACAAATTCATACTAAAGTTCAAATTAATATTTGGTAAATGCTTACCTGTACATTGCTAATATACCTTGTAATTATTTGTGGAATTGGTAATACATAACCTTCAATTGAAATTAACAGTTCTCATTAGAGTAAATTGAGCTTTTATCGTATTTCTTGTTAATAACACCTATAATATTCATAGAAGGAACTGATTGAAAAATTTCCATTTTTCAGTGTGATTTTTATCAATTCCACTAGCATCTATATAATATTTGAAAAGTAATTATGTTGGTAGGTCTTAAATAATTTTAATTATTAATTTCAATTCTTATTTCCTTTTTCTGCTAACACGGCCAATAACCATTAGAACCCCACTGTACATTGCATCCTTTAGTTGAAACTGAAAATATAAAATGATAGACTGATTGACAAATTTACTTAATCACATTTTATGTCTCAATGATTAACTATATGTGCCTAACGATAATGGTTAGATAAATCGAAAGAACATAAATAGTAGTTTGCCTAAATCTGAACAACCACAGCTGAAAATATTGACTATAATCTAGCAGTATAATTTGTCTGATCTCTAAAAGCAATTTAGTTTATAAGTATATAATATGTTACTTTATTTCAGACCATTGTTACTACATTAAGCTAACTCTGACTTAATTTTTAACAATCTCTGAATATGGATTGTTGTTAACTATTGAGTTAGTTTCAGTCCGAATTAGATATGTTATTTTTGGTCTTCACTGACCATTTCTTTTTATTAATTATCTATTTTTATTTATTAAGGATAATGATAAAGGTTAATTACAGGTTACCATGGCATGCATTGTAGTTGAACTTGTTTACCTTATTAATTTTAACATCAAGCTTTTATTTTTGTTTTGATATTATTCATTATTTTTAATATGTACTTGTGTAGATAGTGTAGTACTCCATATGGTTCTGTTTGACTTTCTATTATCATGATGTTCATTGAGTATGAGTATGTACATCTATCATCAACTTGACCGATTTTGTGGCAAATTAAATTATGTATTTGACTATTATGTCATATGACAATTTGTTCATTTGTTTCTGATTAATAATATAAATGTTTGTTTTAAATTTCAGGCATGTACAAGTAAACAATGAGGGTGCGATAGATTTTTACAAGAAATTTGGGTTTGAGATTGTAGAAACAAAAGAGCATTACTATAAAAGAATAGAGCCAGCCGACGCGCATGTCTTACAGAAGACAATTAGAGCACCTCAACCAACTTCTCCATTAGTCAATGGAACAGTTTCACATTCGAAAACAAATGGACACGATTGAACACACAATCAGCGATTGATGTTCTCATTCAGTCTCAAATCTGGTGTAAAAGAAGCAAGTGATGAAAATGCGAATAATAGTCAAGTAACTCTGTTTATATATACAGATTCAATAAGTTAAGCTATTTTGTATATTGAAATGTAACATTTATGATTGTGTACTATCGGCTACAACTATTAGCATCAACATAATGAACTGAAGACGTCAATCACGCACACATCCATAATGAACTTATGTTAGGAAAGTATTTTGAACATGATTTGCATCTGAATACAATAATATATCCGTATTACAAGTGAAAAAATGCAGTGTCAGCTAACAGTTTGAAATTTCAAAGTTATAACTGTATGGTTAGAAAGGTACACATTGATATTTGTCACAGTTCAAGATATTGTAATAGACACGATGTACGGTAAGTTCTGGTTTTGGACAAGTCGAGGCCATAATTATAGTGTGTATTATGACTGACATGTTTGATGTCAGGTTCATGTTTTGTACAGATTAATGCAGTGGTAAGCTTTTTTTATCTGCCAGTTATTAGGGTTGCACATAACGGTACAGCGCAATACTTTTTAAATTCCTGTATTCTACTTGTAAAATTCTGAATGAAATTTAGGATATTTTAGTTGTGTATAGGAACACTAATATTGCATTTATAATGACACATATTTTCAATACCACCAACTGATCTTTGCTTATCTGTTTTCTTTTGCCTTAGACTATGTGCTATAATACAATAAAATAGGGCAGCCCTTTTAGATGCAATATTCTATATTATATTATTTTCAGTAACTCAGCAAGTTGTTTCATCATAATTTATATATGAAGCAGTAGTCAGTTAAAGTTTTAAAAATTTACATACCCTTTATTATGTTATTTATTTTTGTCTGGTTCAAATATTTCGTAAAGTAATTAATAAAAATAATAGCTTTAGACATTCTTTTAACTATCTTTGATGGCATAACATTTTTTGTTCATTTTTTACTGTACTTGTATAATAATAATGTAAGTTTATGAAATAAGTATTGTTTTGATTTTGCTATGAAAATATTCAGAATGGTGTAAAGTGACTCACTCTTGTGACCTCGCAAGTAAGTGGTATTATTTCCGTTTAATTTCTATCCAACAATTACATTAGCAATAATGCAGCAACCTTCCAAACGTATTGACCAAACTGTTTTAATTGATCTTAATTTGTTCATTTTGTAAATCTATTGTCAATAAAATTTTACACTTTGTTAGTAATAACTGTCATGAAATAGTCCAATACCACACAGTGTAGTAATAAAATATCTGATTTACTATGTTCCTATTTTATTTATTTAATGGTTGTTTAATACACCTGTTTGTGTTGAGCTGATGTTTATATTAAATAAGATCTGTATACCTACCTAAATCATGTGGAAATTCAATCTCCACTCAATAGTGTCAGTATAACAGAGGGTAGTTATTCTACTCATTTGAATATTAAATACTTTAAAATGAAATTTTCATATTTGGCAATATTGTGTACAAATTTTCCACTGTGTGTATTGGGCATTAGAGGATATTCTTTGTACTGCAATTGAATGTTACCAAAAAGTCAATTTATCCTTGTCAAACATACTGATAAGTAAAATTTGTAAAATATCGTCATTCATTTCAACTAGCATTAGTACAATAAACATGATTAACATAAAATCTTTTGTTGTTTCTATATTGCTGTTATTAATGGACTTATTCTTTATACTTTTGATTTAATTTTTAGGTGGCTGATGTTGGTACTACATGGAATACAACCAAGGTACAGTATCGTATTCTGTACCTTTGTCTTTACTAAAATTCTGTGAGACATGAACACTTTTAGTTAAAATTCTATTCTCTGAATAAAGTATAATGACAATGAATAATTTGTTTTGGGAATCTGAACAAAACAAGCTTTTTAACATAATTCGCTTTATTCTATAAAAATATTGTTCAACAGTACATTTTCATAAACAACACAAAATAAAACGAAACGATAGTAAACACATCAATATTATATTTTCGTGCATTTAGAATACTGCTATGCTTTTATAAAGCTTCAATTCACTATCACAGTCATATCATATCGCTTGTTCCAACTAAATATAAAAAACTCAATCCTTCAAAAGTAACAAAATAAAATACGAAAAAAAATGCAAAGAAAAGCGTTATTTGTTTCACATTACAGCGTTGTCTTCAGCCTACTAGACTTCCGCAATCCTTGGTTTCATATTTGTGGTTGTGTTGGCAAAGTTTTCAGATCGACAAAGATAACAAAACAAAATTCTGAATCAGCTGGCACGATTTACGTATGCATGAATTGTGTTTTATGTAGTTGTATGTATTATATGAGACAATCTTTAAATAGTATGCTTGTGAGAAATATAAATGACTGTCAGCGAGTGTCAAATTTAGATTGCTTGAGGCAGAGCAATGACACCAATTTTAAAGACCATGTTTGGTGATTTATAACCTTGATTACATAATATCACTGTGATGGTTAATAATTTAGGTAAGTATATCTATAAACGAGAAATAAGGTTGTGATTTCTCAATTTTATTACTTAATTACTATTTTTGAGTATTATCTTCCTTACTAAAAGCAACGACGCATCCATAAAATTACTTGCATATTTTGTGTTTAATCGCCTGTCTAGATCAGAAACAGCTACATTTTTGTACCGAAATAATTACATATGGACAACCACCGAAGTGTTTATAGGCAATTTTTATACACAAGAGTATTTCTAAACGGACTACCTACACTTAACTCATAGCCAGGGAGAGGGACACGTCTTTTGAATACGATTATCATGTACTTATAATTGTTCAATACTTGTGTCGCGTTGTTGAAGTAATGAAGAGAGATTCAAGAAAAAGCCGTAAAAACAATAAGAAACACGACATCCATTTTACGAAACAACTTCTCGTTTTGCACTGCAATTGTTAAATTTCATAGAAGTTCTTACAAAAGTAGCGCTATATAAAATAGGACTGAACATATCACTGCACATTTTCAATATTTTACATTTAAATCAACAATTGGGTGCGAAACAATTTTAAATATAAAATTTGCATGCAATGCAAAACTTATACATTAGTAACACTTGTACTAAAATTAGTAAAATAAACACTCCGAACTCCTAATTTAAAAATATTAACACATAAAACGTATTGCACAATAATGTCACGAATGGAACGACTCGACCACTATCCACTGGCACAGTAATTTCATTACGATATGGGTTCGAATTAGTCGTTTTTATTTTCACCAGGAATTACGTATGTAAGTATACGATATTGTATCGCTTCCAAACCTCATAACTGATATAATATTTGTTACAAATGCAATTTAAGATAATTACCGATACAAAACAATTCTTATTTTAATTTACTCTGCATTATGAATATTTCCGAACGTTCCATTCTTAAGTAGGAAAAGTAAAGGCATTTTGGTAATCGGTAATTCTCATAGCATTAAAATGTATCCTAAAATTAAAATAAGATGGCGGAGCAGTAGCGTTGAAGAAAAATAATCCTTATTAATATATTTCGAGGAAATACAACGTAAAATGGGATGAAACTGGTTACAAATTTTAATGGGACACCGTTAAAACCTAAAATATATTAAAATAAACAGAAAATATCGCTGGCATATTAATAAAATAAGCGACAAAAAACAACAAAGGAGACAATACAAAAATGCAATATTTAGGTAGGCACATCAATCAATAGAAATTGTATTCGAGACAATCATATTTAAGTACAAAAAGAACTAGATAGTACAATTAACAGTAATATGATAAAAATGCTAAATACATGATTTATTCATAAAAAAAAATTTGTTTAGAAGCCTGGCATTTGCCTTTCTGTTGAATAGTTCTGCTGAACACATAACAAAAAAAATTATAATAATGCAATACCAAATGTTTGTTGCTGAGCTCACATCAGATATTTGAAGTAAAAAATGTACAAAAACGAGAATATAAAATGCCCAATGTATTTGGAAACATAAAAATACGTATCAGGATTTGTTTCAGAATTACGTTTAGTTATAAACAATACCGGCATTCTCGAATATGAACTAAAATGTAGCGTTCAGACGTAAACCGACATGAGATACATATGACGACATCACTAAATTATAAATACCAAGTCAAAATATTTGGCGCCGGTACCTATCTATACCTGAAATATACCACTAAGCTAAGATGCATCGTTAACGTTTATAATCAATGAACGGTATTAATTTGCATATTAACAAGTTGCGTTTCATATTTACATCTACAGAATTTACAATATCCCTAAAGGAATAATACCTATGTCTCCGCCTAATTCTTTCTATTTGTTTAATTGGAAACGATGGTCATGAAATTCAATTGTCTTTGAAATACAAAGGGGGGGGGGGGGGGGTTACCGAGGGGTGGGTAGATGAAGGGGCATTTTTGCGAAATCCCCATCTATTACGCAAACACTTATATTGAAAAAAGATTTTTTTAATTAAC
>DWGJ01000643.1:0-27107 GCA_018246895.1 Aspitha aspitha aspitha | reverse complement strand
AGGAGGCGGACCGTTAGCCCCGAGCGCTCCGGGTCAGCGGAGTCGTTATAGGCCTTGCACCACCACCTTTAATGGTGTGATGTAGTCACCGTAGTCACCGTGGGGTAGTTGCCCCATGAGTCCTGCTGGGTAAAGAGGGAATCCTCGAGGCCCGAAGTCCCCACGCGCGACCAGCGTTGCGACCTGAGATGTTTTCGTAGCAGTAGAAGTAGTAACACAAGCTTTGCTATGCGTTAGCCAGTTTTGAAGGAGAGCTATTTTCACGCTTTTTCTTGATATTTCCTTGTTTTTAAACCAAACTTAAGAAAACTAGATATAAGTTTGTAAACAACAATTGAAATCCGCAATAGTAGAAATGAGATTAACGAATCTTATTAAAAATCAATCATTTGGATCAATTTCATTTCAAAGCGAAGCCGCTATTTGGAAACGACTTGAAATTGGAATAAATTCGTTATAAATATTAATTATCATCGCTATAAATTGTCATATCTATTTTAAGCGACAAAACCAGTTATGGTATAAAGGGCCGTTTAGAAACAAAATCAAAACAGAACAATTACGAGACTCAACGGGATTAGATAGCATTAAATATCTGTGCAGCTGGCAGCCACAGATATTATTATCAGGCCGTTACATAGCTATAAGCTCGCGAAACGTTCGCCAGAAGTTTCAGCCAGTTGTAATTTCAAATGCAAATTGGAATCAGGCTTTAGAGTCCAGTCGTCGCTAAGCCAATCACGGCTTGAGTGTAGCAAATTAGATTCGAATGAGTTTTACTTCAGCACCGCATCTGCAATCCTGGTCCAGTCCCCATAGATTTGTAGGAAATGTAGTTTACTCAATTAAAAATAAAACATTACACACACTACCATGCATTTGACACACTCATTTGACACACACATACAACGGTCGTTGTTTACATTCTGATTGTCAATGTCAAACAAAAAGTCCAAAGAAATGTCAAAGAATTTTTTTTTATTATGGTCGAATTTCGACCAGCAGTCGACCACTAGTTAGCATTATTATTGAAAGATATTAGCGTTCTGCACTTCTCCTACACATATACTATAAGTGTGCCAAATTTCATACTCCTCCGTGCGCGCAATTTTCGTAAAAAGGGGTCCAAAGTTTTCCTTTCAGGTATTAATATATAGATGATTAGAAAATGCTACTTTTTGGCATCATTTTATTCCTTGTTGCAGTCTTTTATGTGGTCAAGATAAGATTTTATTTTTGAGAAATTATACACCACATAAAAATTTACAACCTTCTTTGCACGAAAAATAAATTTCCCTCGGTCCTGTAGGCGTAGCTATGCACCTAGATTAAATATTATATAAATCATATGTATATATAGGTAACAGTCGCATGGCTCGGTTCATGCCTCATTGTCAGTGGCTTTGAATGGGTCTTGCTACTGTGCATATAGGCTCTTTGTTATACTCTATTATGGCCGTATGCGAGTTGTCATTTAGCTGCATTGAGAGGCCTCTCGTCGACCATTGTACTCTGTACGTACAAGTACCTACGTTTTCAAGCGTCGAATCCGCCGAAATGCAAATATGTACTACATTTGTTTTATTGTATAATAGGCTTGCGTTTGATTGCGAGCTCACCTGATGGTAAGTGAGATGCAGACTAAGGTGAATCACGCTTGCCTAGAAAGTGCCTATACACTCTTGTTTTGAAAGATCCCAGGTAGGAGGTAGGAAAAATAGACGCCGGCAAGGTGTTCCACTTCCTTCCTTCCACATTTTTGGGCTTTCTATTCAAATAGTAATCCAATTTATAATTGTAATGTTTTCATTGACGATGTAGTCGGTACTTTGATTTTACGTCTATAAATGCAGTCTTTGAATGTTATGATACTTACAGTTGTCACAGATAAATGAATAGACAATTCATTCTCTGTCTATAACATGATGTCCAAAATTTTAGATTTAATAAAAAATCATTCTATGGATTTATCGTCATTCTAATAGGTTATTAAAGGGTATTATTAAAGAATTACATTCTTTCGATAACATTTACGTAAAATATCTTTACTTGTTTCAGCCAAGAACTTATGTAGTTACTTTTGTTTATCAATTGGACACGGTTTGCGAAGCGTCTTATATATGTTGTGCCGTTTGAAGAGACAAATTATTCACCGTTATTGTGTACGTGGGGCACTCAGAAATGTTTCCTAAGTTTCATCATTATTATCTTTACAAAGAACTCTCCGTTTCTCCTTCAATTTTTGAATAAGCGTTTTATGCAGTCTTATGGAGTTGAATCAATTTTGAAAGAATTTCTTCCTATCAGACACTTCTTTTACTATTTCCTCGAATGCGAACTAGTGAAGCTTCTCGGTTCAGAATAGTTTTTTTATGTCTAATTGCTTGTTCGCAGAAAAGTAAAGCAGTCCCTAATTAGTACTATAAGGAGAGTGTTTTATGTATGAATGGCAGAATATCCAATAAACAGTTCACAAAAGAAACGTGATAAGCATTGATATCGTGCCTTCGCCGATGCATCCGCAAATGCACTTATTTTGTCACTATTCCGTTCCTAACGAAGCAGTACTATATTCTTAGTAAATTAGGCTTACTTAGTCTATCGAAAGTCACCTTAAGTTACTCGTTGGAAATGTCGCACTTTCCGAATCGCCCGTAATTCTCTTACTCTTATTTATTTAGAACCGTTTATATTTTTCCGTTCTAATCATGGATGCTAATTTTTTCTTTTCTACGTGAAAGTTAATCAAAGGTGAATCAATTTATTGTATGACATAGTTTTATTGGAAGTGCCTTCATCCTCGAATGCAAATTTAGTAGTTAAAGAATCTAGTAATAGAGCTGTATATTATTTTAATTAGTATAATGAAGTTAATTTGTCACGTTTTACCGTCTTTATATGGAAATTCTCAGCAATTTGTTTTGCACGCCATCCGCGTCAAGAAGAATCTACATGCATTACTTTTTGCGTGATTCTCCCATATTGATGAGTTCAAATGTTTTTCAAGAGTGGTTTCTTGTTGTACATTGTTTTCGATGGATTAAAATGTCGCCGCCTCTCTTGATTATAAATTGATGTCAGTGATTTACGTGAGGTGGTAAGAGAATCAATAGGATAC
This sequence comes from Aspitha aspitha aspitha, assembly GCA_018246895.1. Classification (NCBI taxonomy): domain Eukaryota; kingdom Metazoa; phylum Arthropoda; class Insecta; order Lepidoptera; family Hesperiidae; genus Aspitha; species Aspitha aspitha. Next base: position 23,989 of record DWGJ01000643.1, on the reverse strand, counting down.
GGTTGTATTTTTGCATGTTCGACGGGGATAGGTGTCGATAAACCGTTTTGTGATTATGAGGAGGTGACACGGGGTGAGGCCCCACGGCGGGCGCCATCGCCGCGCGCCGCCCATCGCGACGACGCCGTACGCCTCCGCCTCCGCTCCCCGCCCCGCCGCCCTCTCTAGAACAGTTGCACGTTTCCAGCCCTCGAAGCAGACGTGTGCGCGCTATGCCGTACTATCCCCCGTCACCGCTGCTTCATGCGAAAATCGTATTTTGGTTCGTTGCATCTATGCATGAACCACATTAGACGCTTCTCTGCACGTCATCATCATCAACATCAACATGCCGAATGCGTCCACATTGACATCTATTTATTTCACCATCTAGACGTATTAGCTCCATTATCACGAAGAGACAGCAGTAGACTCATCGTGGTGTTTCGTCACAGATATCATTGCAACAAATCGTTCAGCTGCCAATCTCATCGTATTAGTATATTTATCCCTTTCGCAGTTTGTTTAGTTGAATGTGATAAATAGGTGTTGTTATAGGTTGGTTTGTAAAAACATATATTTAGAAATAGAAATATATGTGTACATGAAGAGTTGAAAGTGTAATACTCGTATACATTAAATATTTTATTCGCCAATTTGCATACGATATAAAATTATATTAATCAACCTAATATGTAGTTATGGCAATAAAAACCGCATACATTTATTTCTGAAGATTTGTATGTTATGAATTAAGGTTTTTGATATTAATGTATATAAATCAATCGCTGAACTGATGAGTGATGTTGTTCGCGAGATAGTGGGGTTAATCAAATGTGTCCATTGAATTATTGTTCTATGGTGATTATAGTAGTTCCGTAACTGTGTCGTAATTAACCCAGTTGTGTACGTGTTTGTGCTATGATGTGGCTACGTGTCGATACTCACGTGGATAGTTCGTCACGTATTAAGGCGCTAAAGGCACCAGTTTCGGCCGACAGTATAAAGATTTTCTTTTCTCATCATCTTACCAATAGATTCTTGATCTTTATCGGAAATACATTAGCTGGTCTATATATGTTACTCAAAATATAATAGATGAAGACTAGATGTTGGACCTATTTCTTAAATATCGTAATTATACAGATATGGCCTTTTTGGTAGGGTATATATATGAAAGTTAGTAGGTAGGTACTATGCATATAAAACCCAAAATGTTTGTGTTATTAGAGTATTGATGATATTAACGACTTTCATATTAGTAATACTATGTCAAGTTCATAATTTAAACAACGACTAATATACACATTCATTATTCGAGCCTTGTTACATAAAGATTGTTAAGTTCATTCAGTTGCATTGTTGCATTAACTGTGGTTTCAATTCTTTAATTAAAATCGAATTAATTTGAAGGTTCAAGCAAATTATAAAGATACTCAATATATCTAGTAGATTTATTACATTCTTCAATATAATAATTATAACATTATTCAGTGTTCTTCTTTTAATATCCTGACATAAATTTTGTCGCAGTGAAAGCAGAAACATTGTGTTTGGTAATATCGAACGCGATAACGAAATATTTCTTACAAATGCTCAGTAGAGCGGCTCGCGATACCATTGTTAGGAATTCATCATTAAAAATTTTCACTTACTTTCGTTTTGATGACAGTTTCGTTTACCCCAAACGTGTACTGTAGCTACTTCTGTGGAGATTATAAAAGAGTTACATTTTTTAAGCTATAAAAGCAGGTCATTAGTCATTCAGCAAAATTTATTATTTTACTTTTTCAGCTTTTATGTGATTATTTAGAAGCCTCCGTAGTTACATCCATGCACACGAGAATCCAACGATCCGACTCGGACTTCGTGAATGTTAATTGAATTAAAGGTCATTCAGACCATTAGAAAACCGCAATGGGTCGTCATGCTTCGTTATGTTTGCTTGTGGAGGCGTCTATGTTGAATTGTAGCGACGCTCGCACTGTCTGGAAAACGTTTAATCATCAATTATCATTATGGTTATGATTTAATTATGTATAATTAAAATACGGTGACTGATTTATTCGTAATTTTAGTTCCTAATTCTTCGTAATTTTTCTTATAGTTATCTATATTTTGTTATTTGAGTGGGTCGTCGGATTACTGCAAGAGGTTTCTGTGAAAACTAAGTAATTCTATTGTTCATGTTCTGCGAGGTTAAGCTGTTTTTCGGTTCCGTGGACGGATATTTATGTTGCTCGCTTTGTACTCATTTGTTGTTACAAACAATAATACAAGTATGTATAACCGCGTAACAGATAGATTATTACCGCGAATATGAGTATGTCGTAAAACTTTATCTAGCAAGAGTTGCTTTACTATGGACAAAAAATTGTGAATGGTGAAATATATTTAATTTACTTTAATATGCGTGAGATTGAATGCAATTCATTATTTTTCCGTATAGGTATGCTTAATTCTCCCTAAAGTTATATGTTCAACTCTACGAGTATTCATATGAATATCTGAATGCCTTTTGCTTGAGCATTGAATTTTCTGTTCTTGGAGTAGGTACCTCGTACTTCCTATTTTACGAAAGGCAACGGTATGGAATTTTTGTTACATTTAAAACAATTTCGGGTATTAGTAATATAGTAGTTGGTTTATAAGAACTATAAATCTTTTTAAATATTTAAGTAGAATGGAATGTTACGTACGAAAATTACTTAAAAATGCTGCTTCAGTGCTAACAAATAGGTATAGGTGAAAAAAATGTGGGTTTAACAATTCTTACTTTACCTCTTGCTCTTTATAAGTTTCGGCTGTAGGTTGACTGTAAAAATATTTTCTTTTTTGCCCTTTTCTTGATTACTTTAAATCCATGTTTGATTTTCAGACTACAAAGTAAAAACAAAGTATCACATGAGCGTTTGTGATACTTTGTTTTATGAGGGACGTGAGGTTCGTAATCGATAAAAAAATTGATGTGTGACGTTGAATTTAGAAAAAATTATGTACCTACTGACCTATTTTTACCCTGACCCCAGGCAGAAGCGAGTTGCAATTGTGATTGTACCATTGTTCACTTTTTCTGCGCTCATTCCGTTTCGATGGCTCCTCTTTCCCTCTGAGAAAGTTTACGAAACCCTCCGTATTCCACACTCAAAGGTACACAAAAAGAAGTATGAATTTTCTCTGGTCGTTCTAGCTAACGAATAATAAATTATATTTGCCCATCTAAACAATCAAATAATTCATTATTTACGATAGAAATAAAGAATTGAAAGTTTATTTTATTTAGTATACAGAAATATGATTTATTTTTTACATCTGAAAACGGATTCCACCTGCTATTCTGCTGTTAGTTGACATGAAAGGTATGAGGCACTTCGCTAGGTCTGACTCAAGTTCTCCACGAATTACGAATTGGTAGTTGAAATTAATATGTCAATGGGGTTTTATCGGTCTTGAAGTACATATAACTCGATAGTGTTCTATACCGTATAAAATAAGTAATGAATGAATCCCCCATACAATTTACTATTTGAAATTGAGAGTACCTAATTATCAAAATTATCATCATCATCATCATTAAGGTCAGATTCAGTGCTTGTTTCATCTGAAGCTGCTGCAAAGTTAGACTTGTAGATTATCATGTTCTACTTGAGAGATGTGTAAAAATCAATACAGGTAACACATACAAGGTGTGGTATACGAATTGTTTTCAAAGCTATGGAGAAGCGCGTGCACAGAGCTCGTTGCCAAGGTTACAGGGTGGGTGCGATCAGCTGGACTTACGTAAGGCGCGGGGCGAGAGGGGTGTGGGGTGCGGGCGCCGCGGTGGAGGTTAGGGACGATCGATACTCGCTTTCGCCTCTTGCTGTCGCTCTGCTTCGCTGTATTTCGCACTTGAAACTTTATTGTGACATCCCGCTTGGCCGAAATTCCCTCGGACGTTTACCAATGAATGATTTTATCAGTTGGCAGTCGCTGCTCCCGGCCTCCCACATCCCGAACGGTGGTTAAAGTTGTTAAGGACAAGAGTAGGGCAGGTGTTATTCAATTACGTTGCCTTACGATTGCAATGTCATTGAAACGATGCTTCATAGGGGCCAATTTTCAGATTAAAGTGTAGATTATGATTGTTATGACTGCAAAATTGTTCCGTTATCCATCTTCCCGCCCGCCTGGCCTTCTCTCACTGGTATAATTGATAAATTGCTCTTAGCCGAGCAGCTACTCAGCTATGTGGTATTATCCGCGATTCTGAATGAACGGAAAATTGAAATTTCAAACCATGACCACCGGAGTGCATTAAGTACGACTGGAACCGATGTATTTATGTGACTCTTATCGGAAAATGTATGGTCTTAAATTAGCCTACCGAATGAGCATAAACAGTCGGAATAAAAATTAATATAGCGAACTAGGTCATGTTGAGTGCATTTCAACGAGAATGCTGCGAAGCGTTTGTTTATATCTTGTTTGGTTAGGCGGCAAACGTATAACGACTTTTAGTATTTAGTAGTTGGCAACTAGTATAAAATAGTTGTTTTGTATGCGATTGCCAAATGAGCATCAGTACCTATCTGAACTTTTGGCACAACAGATGTCAGGGAAGTTCCAATGGAATGCAATTGACGTTTGATTACTACCATCTGGCGTGGGGTGAGGAAGCCTTAACAGAAACTATACGATTTCCTTTGTAATGAAGCAGATGCAGATTTATGACAATGCAGATTCTGGTCTTTGGCTTAGGATATCCAATTGAACTCCAACCAGCAGGAAACGCTGACAATGACGGCTCGGAATAATGTGTGCGGTTCCCTGCTCCGAGCGGACGTTCAACAATTTGATCCCTAAATAATAAATTACTTGAGCGTTGCTCGCTTCAATATCCTGCTGTAATAAAGTCTGGTTAAACAAGCACCAAGTGTACATTGCCATAATACAAATGGATTTTGTGTATTAATTAAAAGCAATTTGTGTTCCAGTGAAATTTGTGCTGATTCTTCCACATTTGACCTCAAAAATTGCGACGATGAAGGCTATATTGAAAAAGGTTTTAACAACTTATGCGTACGTCACTCACCCGTCAAAAAGCAAACTTATTTTTTGTTACGATATTTTCCCTTTCAAATGTTACTATACGCTACATCTTACTGAATGTACCAATATTGTGGCGTATATAAAACGATAAAAAAATTTTTTCGCGTGAGAATTTACAAATGGAAAAAAAGAGATTTGTATTCTACATTTAATAATGATGATTATCTTTGTATACAAATTATTAGAGAATTGATTATCAGAAGACCTATTGAGATTCTGTAACTCTTGTGCGAAAATTTATTTCGTTATTTTTGCATTTGCGTACGCAATTGTTGAATCTTTAAACAAATTTCGTTGTTGTATTACATCGTATGGAAATGATTGTGTCTTGTATTTTGTAACTTGTATCTGTATCTGGTCACAGATTATTGGTATGCTTGGAATTCTAGGTTGGTTACGTTACTAGCATTACAAGAACAATCTCTTAATCTATAGGTGTTGGACTTCGATGACTCTGTTGGTGTTACAAATGTTCGTAGTTCGTCGTTTACTTCTTTGTCAGCGTATGGAGTAACGAAAATGAATTTCCACGATTCAGATATTAGGTACTTCCCTGATAATACAGTGCAATTGTATACAATTTTTAGTAAAACACGTAATGTTTAATTGTTAAAATTATATGTTTAAAATAAAATAAGATAGAATTTGAATTTACATAAAACTACCTAGAGACCCTGAACGACAAACAAGCTGTAATGAAGAAAAGTTCGCAATTTAAACGAGCGCTGTGTTGCTTCTTCTGTTAGTAGCGGCCTTGTAAATAGGGCATCAAGAGAATGTTCTTATTCAGAAATAACTTTTTACAAAACACAATACTCTACGTATTTTCCACTAATACTAAACGTTAGTCATTTTAATAAATATCGATACCGATAAATCTTATAATGTGCCCTGTGACGTCATGTTTGGTCAAAACCAAATATATTGCGTTTCAAACATTTGATTGTACTCACATATACGCACTTATTGATAGTGTAATTTTAAAAATCATATTTTAGGTGCAATGCCAGGATCATATAATATCTGCGACAAAATACAACGTAAATTTTAATGTCTTGTATTATTCCCTATTCGAGCGTTAAAAATGTCTAATTTTTTGTTATTTACGATACTGATAGTTGCTAATATTAAATACAATCCACATGAGTATTGGGAATGGAATGAACGCCTGGAGCAAAGTAACCGCAACACGTTCTCTTAGTTATTGCCACTAGAGAAATAGTAGGCGTCCAAATTTGGTCGCGCGAAGTGCGAACATGGATAAGTTTACAAGTTTGAAAGTTTGATACTTGATGTAAAGGATATTTAATTACAATCTGTCGTCTTTTCAAAACAAACTTGAAAATATTTGACAAGTTGCCTTTTGCAGCTGGGAACTTTTCTAATTACTCTTTGAAAAACTTCCCGAATATCGTACTCCAGTGAAATTTCTAGTCCTCGTTATACGCTACATAGATACTATGCTAATACTGTAGAAACTAAACGAAACACAGTTACACCATTGTACCATCTCACATGCTTTTCATCAAGTATTTACTAAGTAAGTGCATTATGCTGCTTTCATATCCATAGAGGGGTTACCGTTTTGCTTTGTGCATATTTCGTGCAGCACCAGCGCTAGATAGTAGTATTTGTAGTAGACGCTTGGCTTTGTTTATTTACGCGGCTTTGGTTGTCTCTGTTGTGTTGCAGTGCGCGTTATTAGTGGCGTTTGGCGGTGCAGTGGTGTGATGTTAAGGTGCGCGCGACGCTGATAGTCCGCCGCGAGTGTAGCGATGTCGTCGCCGGCGCGCGCGCCGCCCGCCGCCGTGCCGGCAGGCGCGGGCATGCTGCCCCCCGGCCCCGGCCCCGCCCGCCAACGCTCCCTAAAGGATCGACTCCGAGAGGGCATAACTGGACCCTTCCACTGGCAGTAAGTGGTTTTCTAATAGCTCTCAGTAGTTTCTTTTATAAGCCATTGTTTCAGGACCGAGCCCTTAAATCGACTACGAAGATGCCTTATGATTTTTCTTCTAATTTGCATGTCGCTCACGAGAAACGCTTTCTATTAATCTCATTATTATTAGCACATTGGGAGCTCTTGAGAGTGACCCGAAAACATCGCTTATTGAGATACTGTACTTTCATTGTATATATCATGAGATAGGTTTGTACGCTTGAAATTCTAATGCGTAATCGATCGCATTGCACAATTGTAAGCCTCGTGTTTATCTAAACAAAATGTTCTCTTGTTACAAGGCGATCACGACTAAAAATGAAACTTATTTGTTATTTTTGTTAGCCTACAATCATGTGTCCTATAGCAAAACTGGTGGACTTTGAAATAATAGATATGTTGTTAGTAACTTGGAATGAGATCGAGGAAATTCAATTGTAGTCTTAAATTGGGCGTTGGTGGAATGCGAGAGCGTTTATAGGGTTGTCGACAATTTAATATTGTGCCAAGTGCATTCGTATCCCTTGCCACTCATAGATGTATGTTATACATGTATTACATATGAATTGAAATATTTATAGAGCGATTAAAAATGTAGGCGATTAATTCAAAAAAGTTTCACCGTGTCGTGTCATACTCGTGGAACGTAACGGTAACGGCGCAAATATTTATTTTGTGCAACATTCCCTATCTCGGCTGTGTATATTACCTACCTTCTAGCCCCTTATCGCCTCTCGAGCAGACTCCGGTTGGAAGCGGCTTTCCATCAACTCCGGCTTGTTTGTAACGCAATCTAATTAAAAAGACGCTCCTCCCAGTTTCGGAGTGGGCGTTATCGCTACCTATCGTACTACACAAAATCTATTTTATAAAATAAATCATCGTCGCCGCCGTACCTCACTGGGCGTAACGTTAATGGTCTTTTAATTTCTAATTGAATTTAGTTTTGTTTCATAACTTAAAATGATTTCTAAAAATGTTTTTTTAACGTTTATTTATCAATAACCTCCGCTTCTATGTAGAAGGCAATTTGAATATACAATGCGAACCTTAGGTACCATACGTATAATCTTTTAAATCAAAGAAGTTCCAAAGATACATGTGCATTGTTTACAAAGTACTTCAAATATATTACTACATCTGTTCAATATTAAATTCGAAGTGTCAGTCGCTTATCGAGCTTCAAGTGGGTATTCAGAGTCGTTGCTGTACCTACTATTGTTACATTTTGCATATGGGGCCGTCCTTGGCCGATATAAAACGTTTAGACGGAAAGAAGCGAGAGTCAGGGAAGGGGTGATCACTCCCCGGCATTGTTTCCTTTGTTCCACTGCTGCCACCGGCCATGCGTAATGCTGGCGTGCATTATCATCTACGGTTTGCATTGTTGTGGGCGGCGTACATTGTGGTGAAATATTGCCACACCGCGAAAGCGATGACACTTGCGTAATAAACTTTCACACGTAGACGAAAATAATTGCGCAGATACCAGCTATTGTATGAAACTAAACGAGCGAGAAAAGCTCTTTCTGTGCTAATGGTTTAATGTATAAATTTAATCATTGTTACCAAAAAGATGTATATAATTCAGAAACCAATCTTATATGGCAGCTATATGTATGTACATACATATAACAACATCATCATTTAGTATAATAACTGTCACAAATTTTCAGTTATTTGTAGTTAAGCCTCCGTTTTTATTGCCTTTCCCAATAAAATATTTATTGTAAATGACAAATAATTTCTATATACCAGTAGATATCTTCCTTTTTGTCGGATGCAATAAACCACGTTTTACTTTATCAGCTGTCTCATTGATTTCGAATATATAAAAGATTGATCCAAAAATAGTTAACTATCTCATTCTGTAATATGTTAATTACATTATCTCCGTCTCGTGACCTGAAAAATAGGACTTGATTAGTTAATCGAAAGCTACGGCTATTTTTTAAGCAGTTTCATCGAAAACATTAGTTCAGACACTGGAGACTATTAAACTCGTGTAGGTGTCTAGACTCGGGACTGCAATGTGAACTTGTTCGAACCGGTTTTCCGTTTCCGATTATGTGAAGTTCAAAGACACTACGATTGTTTATATGCAACTTTCGCAACACAAGCCGCATCGCTTTGCTTCTAAATTGCACAACTTTGTTTCATTGATCGTAGCTTATTGCTAATTGGTTCTGCTCCGCTCTATTGTATCGATTGTATTATTACGTCTTACCTAACACTTTCGTTTTTCATTAAGGAGACTGAATTGTTTGACTTTGAAGATATTGTCATAAATCATTTGACTGAAAATTTTCATCACGAATAAACTTACGGTCATCAAGTTTCCTCGGTTGAAAAGGTAATAGGAACAAATGGTTAAATGAAACACAATTCTATGATAATTATAAATATTATGCCTTTGACAACGATTCCAAAAGACTTTATTTCTTTCTTTTATATCCACGGCACCTTAAACTAGCAGGTAGCTCTTGAGAAGTGTAGAAATGTTTCCTGGATTATGCGGTGTAGATTCGAAAAATGTGCTACAGCGTGTCCTGGGATCGTGACAGCGCTACGAGCACGAGGCCGCGTCACATTGAACGGGCAACGGAGCGGTCACGCATCTCCCGCGCCACACAAACACTTCTCTTTATCGTTCGCACAGCGCGTCCGAATCGATTTCACACTTACTGCTCTTGTGACAGCTGTAACTATTATCCCTTGTATCATTAGCATATCAATAATCGACGGACTCTCGCGCAGCTCGATCTATTGCCTATGTGTGATACTGATCGTATCCACAAGGAAAGACCATAAACGTCAGTTTTGTCATACAGGATATTTGCCAGTGTTGTAAAAAGACAAAAAAAAACAAAAATAATCGAATCAGTCATGTTGGATAAGTTTAACTGTTAAATGTGGTCTTCACGGAACATCAAAACGTATGCTAATTTATCGATGTTATTTTAAATATTTTCTGTTATTGTTTGTCGTTTTAAGGTCTTGTCTTAAATTATTGCTTTTTAATACATTCTCTGGACTTTCATTTTATCACAAGATTGTCACATTTATATTTTAAGATGATATTGTCTAAGAGTTTGTGTTTTGAAGAAATTGAATTAAGTAACGCTTAATTCTATGATCATTCATGGGTATTAGGGTATTAGGTAACATTAGTCGAGTTAAATGTACGTTTTGCGTTTTTCTTACTACACACTGCACTATGAATAACATAACGATACTTATAAGTATGTAAGTCGATTGCATAATTTTTGCATTGTAATGAAGTATTCATATAATTTTTCTTTTGTATTGTTGTTACATTTTCGACTTTATTATATTATGAAATGTGTTATATTTTGAAATTAGCTCAGTATTGACCCTCCTATTGTAACATAATATGATGACATAGGATCATGACTTGTATACCGTATTCAGAGATGTATTCACTGTACAGAGCATATTTCAGTTTAAATCGATTGTTCTCATTCTGATGTTAATAAATATGTTTATGGTACTAATGAAATCATAATGGAAAAGTATGTGAGAGACATAATCATACACGTTCGCAATCATTGGATTGACCGTATGTTTTCACGATTCAAATATCGGATTTATGAGGAAAGCTAAATGTTCTATTTTAGAACCGTATAAAACGCGATGGCGTTACTAGCGGAGTGATTAATCCGCATTGACATAGTTATCTTGTCCGAGTTTGTCATAGCGCTTGAGAATATTATCTATTCCCAAAATGAAGTCTTAACTCGTGATACAATTTACGTATAGAAGTGAGTAATGCTTTCGGCGTACGAGATGTAGTACCATGTCACCTTTTCATCTCGATACCGCGTGAGTCGTAATATCTGATATGCCCATCTATATCTATTTTATCTATACTTATATACTTATCTATACCATAATATTATTAAGCTGACGAGTTTGTTTGGTTGACCGTCCTAATCGCGATAGATGACATATGTAGTTAAGATGAATAGTAATGATTTTCGTTCACGTTCAAAAATCACGTTGATGGCCCGTCGGTCCAGTGGTAAACTACCCTGACCCTTAGGTGGTCGTGGTCTCGATTAATACCCACGATAAACAATTGTGTGCCAAGCAAATTAGTTTGTTGAATCCAGGCATTAGTCTAATTTGGAAACCCATAGACCTATGTGGAATTGTCTCTAATTTCACATACGCAATCATTCAAAACTGGTAAAAACGTGACTATCGCTTAACTGCGCACTTGTTGGTAGTAGATGGCGATAGCGGTAGAGTCATGCCTCCTGGCAGGCGAGCCCCCTACATTCTTGTTTGCCAAATCTGTTCAGCGGTAGGTACATTATTTAATTACCAAAGAAACGGATAAGATAACTTTGTTGTACCACCGACTCTCGCTGAAGCCACTCAAAGCAGGCAGCCTGACAACACATGACAGCTCTGGCGCGCTAAACAAATATTTTGCGAATCACATTTTTAAAAGAAATTTTAGTTAGGAGCCCATACAATATCGTATCCGGAATAATGTTATGTTCGCTCATTTGTTATTGTATATTCTGTTTTATGAAGGTATATTATACGTATATATTATATATTATACGTATGTATGTGTATATATATTATACGTATATTACTAAATAAATTTGGGTGTTGTGCACACGATACATTATAAAAATGATAGCGGTACTCATTTCTCTCCTCTCCTGATCCTTCGTCATAAACGTGGTCATTTGCATTTGTTGGCATTTTATTAATTGTACCGGCTGCTAGGTTTTCTTTTTATGTTTTTTTGTATACAGTTGAATATAAAAATCCTTAAACTTTGCCCACTCTGTACGTCTGTAATTAAGTATGACATAAGAAATTTGTACATTCCTTAACAACGATTTGCGATGTTTTTTTGTTAATATTTAACTCTACAAACTTATATTTATGTAACTATGGGTCGAATAATAGTGTACGATAAAGTATACGATAGTGTTAGTACATAATATTCGTTCTAATAATGCGAGCTGCTGAACTTTTAGTTCCTTGGTCCTTGTACGTAATCCGTTAAAGGAAATCCGCAATAAGTAGGTAGGTCATCGTAAATACGTATTTCTTTCAAAATATAACGTTTGATGTTTCCAACCTTACCGTGTCAGATAGGGCTTGCGCGTGAGTGAAATATTTTGATAAATCCTAATCCTCACTAGAATAGAACAACAGTGATAAATCACGCATAGCCTTATTTTCATAACAGCCCGTGTACTTACTGGTCATCTTCAAAGTATTATATTGTTGTAAAATTGTTGTCTCTGTATTCTGTATATAGGTTGCAATGTATGTATATGAAGTATGCTTGTTTTAAGGTCACAATGTGTAGTTGTATCTAATAGACAGAGAGCCCTAATTTGTAAATTACAAGACGCTCGAGAGCATTATGTAATTGATGACCTGAGCGTTTGCGGTGGAGAAGTTCGCATAATTGAATGATTGGCGGCGGCGCCAGTTGGACACCTCTCGAGATGATGCTGCGCAGGCTCACATCCGTCCTGCGATGCATCACGCTGTTAGCCGTGTGCTCCGGTTACGGCTCGGCTTACATAACACCGTTTTTCGAACCGTAGATCAATTTTCGCACCTCGTGCAATACGAAAAATTGGAACGGTACAAGTTGCCTACGTGCGGACGAACATGCTCGTTTAAGTAGCTAAGCGTTTATTATTTTCAAGAACAAAATGAACTGTATCTTCATTATTCCGCCAGCCCTATCATGTACAATCAATTTTTTTTCTTTATGGATGGGCAGGCTTGACCTTCTGCGAGCCGACGCACAAGGTCGAACTGCACAGGTTGTTTGTGCACACGGCCATATATTGATTTCACCATGTAATCCTATTGCATGTGCGCCCACCCTAAATACACAAGTGCATCCCGTTTATTTTCTCCTATCCAACTGCGTACTTCAAGATGTTATTACGTCACCATACAATCCACCACTCGACTATATTGTAAACTGGTTAAACAGACATGCAAAGTTATGTATTACGTTAAATGTTACAGCTCAGTCCACTATATTCATTCATTAAAGAATATTGTTAGAGTTTATTCTTGTGCCGATTACAAACAGCTTCATTTAGCTACAGTCGCTTGTACGGTTACAGAGTACGGATGTACCAGATGTTATATTAGATATATGTATGTACATACATACAACGTTGTAAGGGTAAAGATATTTGGCACTCGATGTATTTTTCCTATCTCGTTAGGGAAATGGCGTGATAGTATGATAATAATATTAAAAATATACATACAAATGTTGCGCTACTACTTGTTATATTATACGTCTTAATTGAACTTCTCCCATTCATAATCAGTTTTATCATTAATGATTTTATAATTGTTTTAGATAAAAAGGTATGTACACACTATACGCCTGTACATGACTTGATGATGTACTTACTAATTTAAGCGTAGGTACTCTGTATTTCTTTTACTACATTGTTTGTGCTGTCTATACTTAATATTAGTGTAGAGGCTGAAACATGTTTATTTGTGTATTACTTGTCTAGCCGTTTATATATAGTTCCATTTTTATACATATTATGTTATAAGTGTAAATTTCGTAGTTATTTGAAGTTTACTAACACAATTGGACATTAATATATTATATTTCTTTTCCTTAAATAATCAACCTTGAACGTTTTTTTATTTTATTTTTTATATAGAAATCTGGATTTAAAACAGTCGATGATAAATAATATTATCTCAATACCAAATTAGTGTCGTATATCAATGATATGAAATATCATAATTGATAACGTCCCCGCAGTACACCGCGATGCTTTGATGCAAATATTCACTTATAGTATATTCATTAGATATTCGTTATAATTAAAATTATGTTTAGTGATTTAAACTAATACAAAAATTGCAATGTCCTTTTGGTATTTGTTCAGGTATGTACGTATTATTGTTATTCTTATGAGAGTTATATTTCAACTTACAGAATCGACTGTCAATTGTTCATTGACGTTCGTGTACAACGCAAACGTAATAATGATTGATAGATATACATCTGTTTGTTAAGATTGCAACAATGTGCCCCGTCGGTAGTAATTCAAGGCGGGCGTTGTGTCTCGTTGTCGAAATTCATGATTTATTGTCTCCAATTGTTGAAGACGATCGTTACGCTGACAAAGGCTCTAGTGCTTAAGCTTAATTAATCATTTTTGAGCTGATGAGGGTTACTGAAAATGTTTCTTATGCCTATATATATATGTGTGTAGATATATTTGCAAAAGTATTTATCTATACTCTATTCATACGTTACAAGACATCACGTATTTACGAATTTGTGTACATACATACATTTGTACCTACATATCGTCACGCCAGGTCCCTAAAGGGGTAGGCAGAATGTGTGTAAGGTTAATAAAATACGAATATTTATTTTCGTTGTGACGCATGTAAATATTGTTGTTTTGTTATTTCATCAGTTTTTCTTAGTCGACTCATGTGAAAAAAAAAATCGACACTCATATGTCAAGTTTATGAAAATACGAGCGCATAAATCATCAAATTTAATTTCTCGTAATAAAATGAACCAATTAACCAGTGGGTTAGAAAACACTGCCAAGTTATGATATTAACATAAACCAAACGCTAACTCATTTTGTATCAAAACATTTTCTTTTATAGCGTCCCGTGACGTCAGTAGCTGGTCTTGAAATTTCCAACAGATAAAATGCAAATAGACTTGGACGATGAGGAGATTTGGAGTACGGAGATCGAGTGAGTACATAGCTGCCTGCTCGATCCGCACGCGACATTTCAATGACCTCGAACCTTGGAAACTAATCTCGTGCCCGGGTGTCCCACGGCAGATCGAAATTCGATTTACCGAGTGCTGACTAGTTATAGTTACATTTCGCTTTGACACGCTCCAGCCATTCGCATTTCGGTAATCGACACTAAATTTGAAACTCTCACGATATTAGTCTCGGTTTGTATTCGTTTGTTAATATTACCATGTATTTTATAGACTATAACAAAAAGATACATTATACGTGATTTGTGTTGCATGATGTATAAGAAAATATGGTTCAATAAATTTTCGCATCTACTTAATGAGGAAAGCTGTTTATAGTAGAGCATTATTGACAATCATGAGTAGTATAAAAGGAATTGCTTTAACACGTTGACATAACCTCATATAAATGTACACTGGTAACACGACGCCCAAATGCTTATTGGACCATTACAAAGTGAACCAAAATTGCCGAAAGTTCGAGGACATTCCAAGACGCGTATGTATATCTAATTTCTAACTATCGTGCGACACCCCTTGTAAGTTTAGTTGTAGAAGACGATGCAAATTGGACTCGGAATTAAATGGGTCAACCCACGCTTCTATCTACAATTTGTGTAACAGCTTTTAGTGAGGTTCGATTTTACCATTAACCCGGCTGGGCGCCGCGCCGAGAGCTCTTAATTCCCCGTGCTCTATTGATTATCGCCGCAAACACGGTAGACGAGAATGATTTAAATACAATTCAATATTTTTTCTTCCTAAGAAATTAAAGGGCAAACACACGTTTTTATCAGTGTTGAGCTGTCAATAATAACGCCAGTATTAACGCAGAAAAATAAATGAAAAACCGATCAAAACGTGCCAGTGCTATTTGTAGGTGACACTGTATTTAATTGTTAACTGGAAGAGTAATCTCTCATCCTAGTTAGTATTTTTAACAATAACACGTCTTTATTATTGTTTATGAGATCGTTTATGCGATTTTTTTTTGAGTCTTCTGACCTCAATATCCCAACGTTTCGTTTATCATTTTGAAATGTTTTCGTTCAAAGAATTATTGCGACCTATTTTTACTGAAACCTACTAGAAAGCTTTCTACTCGGCGCCTACAATAATATGTACTGTGAATAGGTATAATAATTTTATGTACTGTCTTCATCATTCATTTTTCTTTGTATATTGTTTACATTCTTACAGTGATTTTATTATCATTATTCTTCATCTGTTATCCTCATTTTCAATGAGTTCTTAAGCAACAAAACATGCAGGAAAAATATGTGTTTAGGTATATAACTTGATAAGGAAATACATTATTAGCATTGCTATAGGTATATATGTAATTCTCGACTTTCCCCGTCGATATATTTCATATCTGTGTGAATGTTAAATAAAATTATAGCAACACTGGTGGGAAGAAAGTACGTAACGAACAACTTTGTCATTGAAATATTTTTGTCTGGTAGTCTTGTTTACTCCGCACATATTTATATCCTTTCTTTCCCCATACCGGCGCGTCTGTTAAAAGTACTCTTGACCAGCTTATCCTTTAATACCTTTGTAATTTGATCGAAATATGTAGACTTAGGTACGGTACACAATTTAAACAGGGCACATTTTTAACGGTTCATCTCATACTTTACATGTATTATATTTATATGTGACATAAAGTATAAAGAGCCACACGAGGCGTTTTCGTAGCAAAATATCTTATACTGCATACATTTCACAGAATAGGAAGTAGGTCAGAGATACACGGTTTAAATTGTTTTGTGGCTCATATTACGTATTGCATAGGTGTTTTGAATTGAATTTGAAAAATAACAATTCATGTGGGTTTATTATTTTGTTACATATACACATACTTATATGACGTAAGATAAATTTTAATCATAAATGTATGGCTAATAAAATTAAAGGATAAAATTATGATTGACCAAATAACGTTAGTAGCACGTAGGTAGTAGTTACCCACGTTCGGTCCCCGCAGGCACAACGAATACACTTATGTGTTTACAGCACCGACCCCGCTTGATATTTGCATTAAGAAAGCCTCACTGGGTCACATCAAATTTGAATAATAATATGTGTGCATACACTATACATGTTTTAGGTACCCTTTTATAGTTTCGTTAATTTTCTTTTACGAATAAAACAGAGATAAGTCTACGTACACAATGGATTATAAAGCAACTTAGATACAGAAGTGTACCCAGTGATAGGAACGTTATAAAAACAGTTTTCTAACCACTCGAGCTGGAGACTGAAATCTGTGCATGGCGTCTCTCAGAAAAATTTACTTCCTTTAAATTTTTTTAATACTGTCTCCTTAATCTGCTTACATTAAATTTTTTCACCTCAAATCACATTAATATGAGTCTGCGATGACAAACAGTAGTTTCGATGTTCTAAGAAACACAAAAGGGAAATTACTTTAAACGAGCGTGTTTATGAATCATTGGTATTTGCCAAGTTTTCCACCAGCACGTAGGTAGGTATAGGTAGGTAGGTATTCGCGTCATTTTCTTTTTCGCAACGAGTACATATTTTCAGCTACCGTCACACGGCGTGTTTGTCCTTATTAATACCTTTGATCCCAGTGTGTATGGCGCATTGTGTACCGATTAATTACTCTTACCATATCGTATACATAATTGTGATATCTATGTCATTTTAATATTAAGCTAACATGTTTCTCGGAAGCCGTGTTTGCTATCTAAACCCATCAAGATAAAAGTAAAGTGTTTATACAAACGGCATTGTCTTTGTTCAAGTACCGGAGATAGAGATACGTGCCTCTTCGTTTTTTAACGTCCCCTACAATTTATATAATCGGGTTTTACTCTCTATCAACTTTCTCTCCACTTTATTCTGTTTAGTTTCTCTGATCACGTACAGTTCATTGTATGACCTTGTATTAGGTAAAATTAGTTTCGTTCAGTTTTAAGTAGGTACACATTGTAAGTCAAGGGCGTTCTTTATTAATTATCATTTCCACTGCCACCCGGACGGAACGTTATGGTATGAGGCGCCCGATGATGGATCGCCATTCGACGTAGTGTTTGCCCTTTATATAGTATATTTTTTGTGAATAAAATTACGAGTGACGAAAGAAAATGTTGTGAACAGTATTATTAATAGAAATCACAATACGCAATATAGTTTATTTTCGTTGCTCATGCGATCTGCGTAAATCGTTCCAAGGACGACACTACATATATCTCTTTTGCAACGTATCATCTCATTTCTTGATCCCTAAATTCCTGACGTTCATAAGCGAACGAGAGGCGCTTCCATGACGCATTTTAATGAATTCCTGTTGAAATTTCAGCTACGTAGCTTTGTCGCCGCCGCCCACTCCTCAACCTTCACCAGCGTGGCATCGCCGCTTCTCTTACTTAGCGTACGTTTTTAGCACTTTTACCTTTTTTTATTACAGTTACAATGTAAATATTATTTTTAACAAATCCAATGTAAGTCGAGTTTTACATTTGGTTCGCAATAACGAAATAATGAAACCACGAAACCGTGTTACGTTAAACATTGTATGCGAACAATTATGTTGTGCGCGAATAAATTCTCCGGTGGCAAGTAGTCGACGCGTGTCCGCAATAAATCTCGCACCGATACGCCACGCTGATAGCTATTTATGTTGGAAACAGTAAGCTACTGGCTGGGACAAAACTGTTATGCGTCTAGAATACACATATGTGCAAATTTTGTAATGTTGCTCAATATAAACGGTTGTAACGTTCGATAGCAACGCTTACTTTGGCCGGGTATTGCAAACGTCACGTTGTCACATTGCCAGGAAACTTGCCGTTGCGTACAATTGACTGAAAATTGTAGAGCCTTTAGATTGCGATATGATTGTTAATCGCCGACCTCCGCCTATCGTGTGTGCTTTCAGTGGTTACTTTGATTTACACACAGTACAGCCTGCCGAGGTCCCGTACGAGTTCACCTCAGTATCCGTGTTTTGACAGATGATAAATTCGCTCCGCAATGATTTTATATTATTTCCTGCGGATGATTTATATTCATATCTGGATTACGTTGAGCTTTTAGGTTCGCGGTTTTATAAAGCGCGGCTTTGGTTTGGTAAGCTTTTATTAAAATAACTAATTTTATTTTTTTCTCCATCTTTTCCCTATTATTATTTGGTACAATGATTTTACATGAATCATGTGTAGAAGGTATCTCCTATGTCAATTCTCATATCATTAGGGTATTAATTCAAAATTGAAGCATAAATCCGTGTGTTATTATTATATGTCGGTCTTTAATGAATGCATTCTAATTTAATTATTAACGAGATACGTGCATGCTCATGACAGGGCAAGTTATGAACTTACTATGCCATAAAATTATTACGCCCTCTAAACGTGGGTTTACAGTGAACCGGTAAACAGATGTTATAGCAAATATACAGATGAGTCGCATCTGTGTGCTGTTTAATAAACATCTATGTCCTTAGTGACGTTGCTTTTACACCTAACTATCCGCGTCTGTTCAGCAAGGTGCGACTTTGTTTAATGAGATTTCAATATCACTTAAAGCAATGTTATCTTTAAAGGAAGTCAACCCAATATTGTTATCAGCGTGTATACAAAACTGATATTCGAAGACGACACTATGAGCACAAGGAACGGTGTGGGCCTAGGCCGATGTGTCACTGGCGTTCGTCGAACGTGAGCGTTCCTTCGCCGCTTGCGCAACGCCAATGCGGCGTGCGCGCTCGTCGAACGCAAGTGGGTTATCGGCCTTAGCTGTGTATGATAGCATTGTATGGGTTTCCGTGACAGTGACGAAAAAATCTATTACTTGTAATTGTAAATAACACACTTGATTTGCATGCAAATGATCTCTACTCTCTTATGTGAGACGATTTGAATAAGAATACAACCGATTTGTATTTAAATTGTCTCATGAAATAGAGTATGGATATGATAACAATTAAGTATCAAAGTATCAACTCGGTATACATAACAGCATCTAGTCGAAGGTAACGCGCAGTAACGTGTTTGTGCATTAAATAATATGTATATTATTCTATTTGTTTCTCTTATAACAGACGTTCTAAGATAAATGGACAAATAGTGTACAAGGTACTAAAAGGTGTTGGTGAGGTCAGGAAATGTTTTACCCTATCTACTTGTTTATCGTTCGACGTTTTATTTCGGCCGTAATATGTTTTGATTCTAAGAAACGCAGAAAAGTATTTCATGCGAATGAGATTAAAAATTTTACTTTTATAGTAGTAAAATTTAGTGTCGCGTTCTAGTCAGCACATCCTCACTTCTCGTCAGCCACAGCACTACTGGCACTAGATGATAAAACAAGCCCAATTACCTTTTTTTCGTGAATATACACGTAGGTAGGTAGGTAGGTAGGTAGGTCCAATCAGAGATCGTCTGTAAAAATTCTATAATACAGTATAAACATAACAGATTATTATAACGTAAACATAATAAGTAACGCCTACGCGGACGCTTATGGATATTAAAAATTTAAATCCAATAACAAAGTTGGATTCAGTGTCCCTCCCACGTAAAATTAAAGTTCCAACGATGAACCTTTTTGGAGCTTAGCCAGAAACATGCAAGTTTTGATGAGGCGCGGCGACAGGCAACAAATGCAGACTAATTGGGGAACTCGAAAACGGTAATCCCTTCAAATCCAGTTTCGGTAACTCTTCTTTTAAACTGCGGTCCTTCAACGTGCTTTGTAAAATCATTTATAATAAAAATACAGAGGCAATCTTGAGGATCGTCGACCAAAGTGAAAAATGTTCATTTTTCTGTATAACATGTTGAGTGCTGACTTTCGTGCTGTACAATGCACACTGATGTTGCAATCAAACAATTTGAAAAGCAATCATGTGCCTTTTCCATACATGTCAATAATTGAGTTTCCAACCGAAAATTTCGACTAATTTATTGCTTATCCAAAATAAAAAAGGGAAACAGTATTGATATGCAAAAAATGTATGAAACTTTTAGAAATGCATATGGCGTCATCAAACGGTACGGAGAGTACTTACTAGTAAGATTTCACATGAGGAACGTTACGGTAAATGATTCTATTTTCCATTTCTATTTCCAAATGGTCATTTCCCAACGTTAATAAAAAAAAAATTTGCACAACGTCATATAGACGCACATTTCAGTAACCACATTACACGCATATCACAGCATGTCAATGACGCGAACCCGTAAACTTTGCACTTACAAAAAAATCACTCAACGCGTTTAAAAAACTTTTCATAAATATTGTAACTTGTAAATATTTCTTACATAATTACGATATTGGTTTCCGTTTTCACTTACCATTGCGCAGTCGCAGTTGACGGACACTGTCCGTGTTTGTCCGATCAATATGCTTGAACTTTCCGTTGTCATCCTTTTAGTGACAAGCGAAAGGCAATACGAACAGTCAGTAAATGTAAATAGCGGCGGATCTTGACTTTGGGAGTCAATAAACCCGACTGTCATTTCTATGCTCGAAGACAATGGAATGAAATCTTTAGTCTGTTTTAGCCGTTGCTAAAACAGACTTACTGAGAATTACGTGAAAGGCGATTCTTTTGTGTAATATAAAATGTTTATTTTGTGAGCCCTAAGCGGTTATCTTTATCGGTATCCTTAAGCGTTATGCAATCAACGTAATCTATTTGCAATTAAGTATTATTACACGCTTGGCCGGACGCGCGGTTAACGAGATTTCATGACCGTCCACCCTCTGATTAGGGACGACATCCCGAGGGACACATGCCCGCAAACCACAAACCAATATTGAATAGGTACGTACGTGCGTTTATGTCGGGCGATCGCTTTCAGTGCGAATTTGAACTATTGCGAACGAAATTTTCATTAAAACTTCTTGTTACTATGGTAACGGTGTGCCACGATAGTGATATGGTGTGATGGTATTGTAATAGCAATAAGTTGTCTTATAGTTCCGATTTTACGGTATTAATAATCTCAGGTGAGCGACATAGCACGTTGCGCGATGGAATTCGAATCGTGTCGACCTCATTAGTCTCAAGTTTAGTTACAATTGCGCACCGTTGGGGCTTTCTTCCGTCTGCCGAGATCTACCGTTATGCGTTCATTGGACATGTGCACCGTTTTCATTCAGAATCGTGTTGGATTACTTTAATGGGTGCTCGCAACCTCCACCTACTCCCGTATCGCCCTACTAACGCGAACACAAAATGTAGTATAGCTGATTTGCTGAAGGAAGTAAAACTTAAAATTTTCATAATACGTGAAATAATTTGAGAAAGTCCTCAGATTCATTATGGCCTAACAATATTTTTATTCGTAGAGAGAAGTCTATACTTCAAGTAACATGCTCGTTTATAATCCTTGTGCTTGCCAAATTTTGTCTCCCGAGCGAGCTCAGAATTAATTGGACAGTAACTTTCCCGGACAAATGTGGAATATTTCGCCAGATTTGTACGACTCTAAAAGCTTTAGTAAATCTGGCACAAATTTACTGCATCTACGTTGTAATTATTTTGATTAGGTTGAAAAAATTAATTTCGCCCCCGTTTAAAGTCTATCGATCGTCGTTGACCTATTTCCAAAAAAGGCCCTAATTTCGACGCAATCCACAACATACCTATTAATACAGCGCAGTGTACTTCGCACACCTAAAAGATGTTTACCTTACCTTTAAGTTTAAGCAAATCAGGACGCAAGTAAACATCTCCATTACGTGATTGGTCTTTAACAGAGTGGATAAAGCGAATGAGGTTATTGTTTTTATCTGTCAATTGCATTGATTCAAATTGTAGTTATGTGTGTCATTTACCTTTGTTTACTATCAAATGTATCTAAAAAGTACGTCAAATACGTCAGCCACCTACACATCGTGAGTGGAGGCACGTATTATATCAATGCGTCACATGTTCAGGAAATTATCGTAATATTAATGTAATATAGTTACTACTCATACCGTACTATTCTCACTTTTGTTGTTCTTCTAGCAATAGTTCCTACGTCAAATCTAATGTTCTATTTATGAACCTATCTAACAACAAAGTCTGTGTTATCATCAGTTACAATTAATCTGTTTTAACTGGAATTCTTTTCTTTTTTTTTATGTTTGTAACAGAATTAGTTTATAGATATGTTTATAGATATGTCTTGCTGGCTTGCTGGTTAGAAAAACTGTCAGAAAAATCTGATAGTTTTTCAGTTTGACATCTTCGCTATTTTATTATTGTTGTGTATAATCGTCATTTTATATGCACACCTTTTTGTGCATAATCGTCACGAATAAATATTGTTCTTTTTTTCTAAACAATAATATGATAGATGCCCCCGCGTCACTGGCGTCATTACTCAAAGAGAATACCTAATAATGTACACGGGGCTATTTAGGCGTACAAAATTGTGATCTATATTCAACATTGTGCGGAAGCTTGACGCTGTCAATGTGGTGATTCGTTTGAAAGAGACCTGTCGCATCGCGTCACGAGATTGATGCTCGTAATATTTCACGATGTTATTATTTATGCAAGTATTTTCAGAATGGCCGCGACGAATGATGTCATCGATGATTTTCGCTGATACATACAACATGTTTATGTTTCATATTAGGCGGCTACGTATTTTGACTATCTCGATCCACATGTGATTATGTTTCGTTGCAAACTGACACGCGGAATCTGCGCAGCTATGTTGAGTTTGTTTACTTTATCCGATCGCCCATTTGTCGAAGTGATTTATACTAATATCATGTAATGATTCCATGTTATTTTTATGATGAATGAAATTTTCTCTTGTTCATGTCTTTACGGGACGGTCGAGATGTTGATGTTACTGTTTATGAGCACGGAACGTTTCTTGTAGCATCACTTGCTTTACGATTGTCTTTGAGAATGTACCGATCGCGCACGTACGCCACCAGATGTCGCCACTGCAATTCAATAAACATGTGCTTCAGATTTCTATGTGATGCTATCCGCAGTTGTGACGACTCATATGTTAAAGAGTGTCTGTTTATCAAAACCTTTCAACTTGACCAAAAAATGCCAATAGGTATTGTTTTTTAGGGGTAGAAATTGTTTGCTTATAAATTTGTATTCAGGATAAATGGTATTTTTTTTTATTTTTTTTACGTTGGGAAATGCGTTTGTGCACGTCCCGGCTGGGGATGCCGGGGGTCTGTGGGACTCCAGGCCGCGT
>DWGJ01000642.1:0-27113 GCA_018246895.1 Aspitha aspitha aspitha | reverse complement strand
GCTGTTTCAATTCCCATACAAATTGTAGTTTTCGCAAACGCGATCGAGTAGATTTGAAAAACTCATACTCAGCACACAGATCATGAGTTGATTGTGAATATATATTTTCGAAGAAGAATATCCAATAGTGGTAGGTACTGTTATATTAATTAACGGTATAAATCTATTTTAAATTTGGAATATAAATTATACCAATGACACATACAACTTAGGTTTCGTTAGTCATGTATTGAAAAGCTCGGTAACTAACTGTCATTAAAGAAGCAATTATTAAAATGATAGATTACGAATATATCAAAAGAAATCCCACCCTAGGTTATGTCTTAGATTAAAATTATTGTAGCTAACACTATAAAACAGGTTGTACAAATTGTATAAAAAATAGTTCTAAATTTAATAATTCTTCGCTGAAGCCGATTTGATTATTTACCGATAATTGTAATTCCGTTTTTTATTTTATTTTCGGTCGCAATAGGTATTCCAATTGGCCTATTTACAGCTCCAAGAATTTCCATTAAACTCTGCTGTCAGTTGTTTTTCTATTCTTGTTATTGTTGTTTCTATTTATTTTGTGATCGTTTCATGATTTTCCGTGTAATTAAATTGAAAATATTCCTGTTATTTTGTTTTATTTATGTAATTAATATAGACGTAATATGGTAAATTGCCATCAATATTTTCCTTTATGTCATTGTACATAAACCACGAGACAAATATTTTGCTGTTACGCTACTATTTTCTTATAGTAATTGACTTGGGAATTATTATCACCCATTACTAGCCATTACTTCCATCAAATATTAGTTAGTTGTTAGAGAATTTCGTTCAAGTGTTGATTGTAAATTACTAACGATAGAAATTTAATATACTAAGCGTATCAAAGGCACAAATCTGTCGTTAACAAATCTCAAGGGCAAAAATAATTACATTGTCTAGAGTGCGTGTTGAATTACTTTTAAGACTTATTAGCAGCGGTAGAGAACCTTAGGTATGTATATTAAGTACATACCTATAGAAGTGTAGAAAAGAGTCATTGTTAAAATTACGCAATCAATGCTAAATTTATGTATGACTTTTTTGTAATGACAATAAAATAAGACATATTTCAGTTATATTTAATATAAATATTTGATACATAAACCGACGATAAATATATTTGTACACCTATGTGACTGAAACGAGGCATTTATTTAGTTAATTCGATTCTATACCACAGTGAAATATCGCGTAATTTAAGTAGACACACGGTATTTAATGAGCGGAATCAAGTTGAGGACAAGAGTAATACTGATTGATTGCTCATTCCGTAACTTAATTACGACGTAAGTCACCGCTAGTGTTGACAAAGCTATCTAGTGGGAATGATAGTTTTTACATATAACAACATACCTTAATTTATACATTTTATATTTACCAAATGTATGTAAAACATAGTGTAAATAGTTATAGCGGTTTTGTTATTTTAAAATCGAATGTTTATTAAGGAAGTTAATTTAGTTCAATAAAGTTATGCTTTATTTCAAGTAGTTATTTTTTTATTAGTTTTGACTAGATACAAGTTGTTTATTTGTTTATTCACAGTTTTTGCCTGTATTATTTGCAATAGAAATATCCTGACATATTAAAATGCTGCCCAAAGTCATTATTCAACGCGGACGAAGTCTCGAGCAAAAGCTTGTAGTCTTTAAATTTGTAACATAATATCGCAAACACATTAATTAGTTTTATATTCCTCAAAGTATTGCACTTATGGTATTGTTCTATTAATTGAAACTTGACTCTACAAAATTAAGTTTAGTCGGTAATTATTAAATTAAATAGAGAGTAGTGTAGACTTTGGGAGTTCCTCGGGCTACTACGAGCATGTTAATTAGCAAGGTGTTAACTATTGAGCTCTTTGTAAAGCACGTACTGCTTGAATTGGTGAGAACTTTGGAATTCAATTGGTATCGTGCTTCCCACTTCGTCTATTTTGTTCGATCCCTCATGTAATTCAGTTACTCTGCTATATAATTGAGATGAGCTTTTAGTGGTGAGAAATTGTCGAACATTCCGTACTAATTGCAACTTACATCATTTGTCACTATTGATGGCGTTTTAGAACTATTTAATTTATTTACTACTGTCTGCCCCGGCGAACTTCGTACCACACAACAATTTCAATCCGATATTCCGATCTTCAAAATAAATTATAACCTATATGTTGCCGAGGACTAACAGCTATATAACAAAAAAGTTTCATCAAAATCCATCCAGTAGCTTAGTTCCTAGGGGATTTTTTTAAAGTTTTTATTCAATGTACAGAATGAACTCTTCTACTTGTACTTGTACAGTTTTATGATATGTATAGAATAGATGTATAGATTTCTTAACCACTGCTTTGTTTCAGCTACGAAAACTGCCGCTAGTATGCGTGGCGGTTATTTGGGCAGCAGCGCTGATATTCGCAGCGCCTGCAATGATATTCTCTAACACTGTGACAGCTAACCTGTCGCATAACATCACCATCGTATACTGCACTCCGTACCCTCAGGGTTGGACGCATTATCCAAAGTGAGTACAATGAAAACACTTACCTATATAACGATAGATGAAGTACCTCGATTTGTGTTCAACACAAAATCTAAAACATAATAATAGTTAACTGTTTGAAATTTACATTTTACCAGTAAAAAGTTTGTAAGCTCGCAATGAGAGGTGTTTAAAAAATGCTAACAATTTTGTACAGGCGCTTCAGTTACTTGTGTACAAAACTTTAGTGCAGTCTTACTAAATGTGTTTTAGTTCGACCTTTCTAGTGTAATCATTTCTAGTGAAATTGTGTGGATTCTACAATTAATTAATTTGTGTTAACACTGAATATTACGTTAATGTAACTGGACTAGTGAATTCCGATTTATTCGGAATGTAGGTTTTTCCTATATTTTATTGTCCATACCGTCATTAATGGTCTAGAAGAGTAATTAATTATGTTATGAGTAATTATATAATTATGTCAATTACTGTTCAAAATGATGATGTTCTACAAAATACGATGGGAGCACTGGAAATCAGCGCTTGTGACTCAACACGACCAAGGCTTCCGTTTCTTACTAACTTTTCTTTCTTGCATATTGTTTATCTTTTGGTATAAGTTACATTTACTTAAGCACTCTTGTTTAAACATTATTTTATAAGTCCACATATTTATACTCCAATGTAAGTAGTTTATAACCTGTCTGGTTCCAATAACTCTGCCTAATTTGATGACAGTAGATTGTTTCTTTTTTATTGTTTTGTCAGTGTAATTAAAATATATTAAGCACATGTTAATAGCGAAATTCTGTTATAGATGGATGACGTTAGCGAAAGCTATCGTCTACTACGCGCTGCCACTTCTGGTGATCGCGTTCTTCTACTCGCTGATGGCGCGACGCCTTCTCGCCAGTACCAGAGAGATGCCGGGCGCTCTGCACGCAGGCCAAGGGGAAGCTCAAGCGAAGGCCAGGAAGAGCGTGGCATGCATGGTTCTCATATTTGTTATCGGTAAGAATTACATTATGGCGGGGTTACTGTAGTAGAAAGTGTTTTGGAACGATCAACACCTTTAGAAGTTGTTCAGCAAAGAGGACATAGGCCTACTCTAATCGACGCCACTCTACCCCGTCCTAATCCTTTTGAAACCAGTGGTTTGCCGCTAGGAGCGACAGCAATACTTCTTTTGCAGGGACGTGGCCGCCAATCGATGACCCTTTCTCCCCATTGGTTACCGGTGCTTCGAACGATGTAACTTGCCCATTGCCCGTTCAATTTGTTTGTTATGCGTTAAGTCCGTGGCTCTTGTTCTTTTACAGATTTCGCTGTATTGAGCATTTCTGAATAGATTTAGATTTAGATTCTGAATAGATCTAGATTTCGTTGTATTGAGCCTATCGCGATGAAATGCCATAATTGTATTAACATATTTGGATCGATAGAAAAAAAAATAGGAAAGTTGAAAAATATATGGTATAACATATGACTGTTAAGAATTTAAAAAAATGTTGCTGTTGCTAATTAATAATTTAATGAAATAATTGAATAATATTTGTTTCACCCGTACAATAGCGTAAATCGCACATGTTTTATTTAAAACCTACCTATCTGTTGATATTGATCGCGCGAAATCTGGCTTTGACACGAGAAGTCGTCGTTACGTGTCTGAATGGAGGCTTTTCTGAAAAATGTATTTTCATTTCCGCGACAAATGGGCCGCGAGTGTTCTTTCAAAATACAATGCTGTGTTACCTACTTACGCGAGAATTTATTATTGAGCTTAAATAGGTACAGACGAAACCGATTTTGTTTTAGAAAACTAACATTCTTCATAACTTTTGGACGCACCCATTATTTATTTTGACAAAATCGTTGATATTCTTTCTACAAATAAACTCCAGGACAATTTTATAAAATTAAATGTTATCGACGCTAGTAATTATCTCTAATACTGCGAACAATGGCATCGTTGAAACCATAGTGCTCTTTCTAGCAAAATCCCGCAACATACCATTCCAAGCGAATCAGATGAGAAGGATT
Source organism: Aspitha aspitha aspitha (assembly GCA_018246895.1). Classification (NCBI taxonomy): domain Eukaryota; kingdom Metazoa; phylum Arthropoda; class Insecta; order Lepidoptera; family Hesperiidae; genus Aspitha; species Aspitha aspitha. Next base: position 22,559 of record DWGJ01000642.1, on the reverse strand, counting down.
GTCAAAAGATCTTATTACTCGGTCAGAGAAATTCTTCTAGTGGATCTTTGGCGTTGTTCCAAGTAATTCTTTTCCGTCGGATAAACGTTTTAATGAATTCCGCTCTCAACAACAATGATGTGCATGTGTTTTATTTGTCCAGATGTGAAAACAGTGGTCAATGTTAATAGCTTTCTTATGTTCGATAATAATTCACGTGATCTTTTAATAAAAGAGAAATAAATACACTTTTAAGCCTTTTTTCCAGTATATGTACAATTTTTAGTCTAGATGATTTTTGTAATGAATGTTGTTCCAGTATTTTTCATCTGCTTCCTACCATATCACGCTTTCGAATTGTGGTTCCACCTGTCGCCCACCGCCCAAGCGGATTACAACGACTGGACTAACGCGCTGAGAATAGTGGGTTTCTGCCTTAGGTGAGTACTCCGTTATTAAGTCATAGATATATACGTGAAATATACACAAATTTTTTTAATTCCCTTTTATTAGCTTCACTTGTAAATTACGAGTATGTAAGAAATATGAAAGGAAAAGCTTAAAACAATAGTAAAGATTTAAAAATTGTATTTCGTTATTAAGTCATATGTGAAATATTCACACAAATATACGCGTTAATTTTTTTATTCCCTTTTATTAGCTTCACTTGTAAATTATGTAAGCAATATGAAAGGAAAAGCTTAAAATACAAGTACAGATTTAAAAATTAGAAATGAAATAATAGTAAAAAAAATTAAAACAGCAATTTAAATTAAAAACCAGTGAATAATTTTAGAAATAAGAAACTGTAAAAAGCGTGGGATGAGCTTACATTGCTTATGCAAACTTGATTTACAGAAATCTACTTACCTACTACAAAGTTACCTGGAATATTTGATGTCAAGTACCACCCACGAACCCACGAACCCACGACTTAGCAGATTCATTACCTACTGGAATAATGTGCCAGTAATTATGGCAACGATATTAATGTAATCCAATTCTCCCAGTTTCCTCAACTCGTGCGTGAACCCGGTGGCTCTGTACTGCGTGAGCGGCGTGTTCCGGCAGCACTTCAACAGATACCTGTGCTGCCGCCGCGGCACCCTGCACCCCACCTGCAGCTCTCGCCTCTCCAGGACCGCTGTCTGCGAAACCTCCTTCAGAAGCACCCATCGACATCGCTGCAACAGGTGCGTTCTCAATCAATGCTACCAACCGTTTTAACGTATGAAACTTTAACGTTTGTTTACTTGTTTCTTTTAAATTGATGTATGTTTATTTGATATCGTTTTAATAAAAGTCCGTAATTTCCAGATCATACCGAAATTCATCGAAACTATACTGTTTATGTATATTCAATTCACATTGACTGAAATACGTGTAATGTCAATGGTATAAATTTGATATCGCTAGAGAGCACTTACAATCGCTATTGAGCGCTGTTCCGAGCACTATTTCTGTGCAAATAGGCGCTAGTAAAATGTAATACTCCCGGGAAATTCAGGGATTCCGCTCGTTTTGAATTTGGGACAGAGATTTAGGTTTCAATGGAAGCTTTGACGTATCAATTTACTCGCAACATTCGGCCATGCACAGAAATTCCTCGCGTGATTCCTAGCAGTCAACTATTTCAGTATTTGAAATATTTGAAAGCGGTCGAGGTTGACACCGGGGAAATTACACGCTCAAATATTGCATTGTATTCCCATTAAACTAACGCGTTAATTATGTTTAAAATCGTTTTCTAAATTTCATGTGCAATTGTGTAGTATTTGTGAATCAATAGTTTTTTTACGATTGAAGGAATCAAATTCAGCATTGTAAATTAGTTTTAAGAGTAGCGGGGTATTTATGGCTGATCTTCCAAATATCTGTATCCTTCCAAGAGAAACGTATTTTTTCCACATTAATCGCTCTCTTCGTACATTTATGCCGATTTCGGAGACTCTTGACTCCTGAAAGTATTTTATTCTACACAAATAAAGAAGGAAATAAAATGTATAATGTCCCAAATTGATATTATATTTTACAAAACGCACGTGTTTTGCTTTCAAAACTAAAAACCATTACAGAAATATATGTAGGTATAATAAATGCTCTCGAAGTTGGCTAAATAAGAAAAGTTCGTCCCTACTAGAAGGAAAGGCGGGGGAAACTCGGTACCTCATTTATCATTTAAGCGTAATCGTATTAATACGTTCATACATTATTATTCAAAGTTGTTTAATGTGAATTTCATGACTTTAAATTGCTATAACCCCAGTGGGATGAACTTTAATCATCAACTATAACTAGTGCAGAGACTCAGGCAATAACAATTAACTATGTAAGGAATTTGTTTCACTACCGCTGAGATGACGAGAAGATAGAAAAAAAAGATGTATTTGAAAAACTTGTTTAGAACTATGACGTATGACGCTTTCAATACACGGGAGGTAATAAATAGTCAATGAATTACATTTAATAAAAATGTATAGGTACTTAGACAAATAAAAGTCATTTATGTCTTTTTTGTACTTTATTATGTTTTAAGTTCTCCTAATAATTTACTTGTTCACAGTGAGACACTCGTAAACTGAAGTAAAGTCTAAACGGCTTGCTATTGTTATAATGCCATTTTACATTATATACGGGTTTCGTTAGAATTATGGTGCTCGACTTTACCATAACAAGAATTAGTTTCATCAATCCGTAGACCCACTTTCAGCTACTTTCATGATAATGATATGGTACAAAAAGGAAAATTATCGTACAAATACAATAAAAAGGTTCCCTTGTTTCCGCTTTGTAGGTACAATAAATATCAAAACGATTCACACAGAGAGATAATTTATATCAATCTCATTAATAAAACAAAGGGGAGCTTAGGATCTATCAAATTGAGAAAGTTTTGGCGCGCCTTTTGATCTTCGGGTTAATCGTTTGCTTTGAGGGTTGTGTAACTATTGTCAGGGGCCACTAATTATGTTAACATTTGTGTTAGCAACATAATGGAATTTTAAATGGAGGTAGAAATTCTATCATTTTAATAACTACTTTTAATAGGGTATTTTTTCAATAAATACGTTTCCATAATTAGGTTTAAAGACATTTATTCTCATAAAGACTTACATTAGTCACTTACATGAGAACATAAAAGGGGTAACAAAAATACAATTCGTTCTGTTCGTCATTGTAAATATTAGCATTCACTTAACACATTCTTCTATTTGATATAATTTTTTAAAACTATAAATTCTTTAATATACCCTCAAACTTTTTATTTATACATAGTACCTAATCATTATTTCGTTACCAGTTCGCAGCTGAGTTAGGGTTGGCGCAAAGATATATGACATATGACACACATTTGCATAATATTTAGCTGTAATTTTATAACCGGCCGCCTGCCTGGCGTCAGCACCCAGTTGATTATTACGGAGCACTGCCTCTGCCATACTGTTAATAATTTCTTTATAACAAATTAAAATTAATGCACTAAAACAATTGCAATTTTCGATATTAAACGTTCTAAGGCATACTGTTTGCCGGTGAAGCACTATTTTATAATCGGAGAAGGACCATAAAAATAACGAAATAATAGCTTAACAATAGTAAAAACAGGAGACCATTTTTTTCACATTTTTTACTCTTTTTCTGTAATGCGATCAGGCCATGAATATATGTATTTATGATCCGTTTATTTTTCGTAGGAACCCAACTGAGAGCGTCGTGATTTCGAATTACGACTACGGCAGCACGAAGAAGAAGAATAACATCATCTCGAGAGGAAGCGCAGACGGGGTCACTATTATGACGATCAGGGACTCCAACGACTTCTTGGCCGGCGACCTAAATGAGAAATGCATTAATAGATAAATCTGTCTATATCTAACAATGTTCTACTTTCCATTTAGAAACACAAGAAAAGACAATCCAGTCATTATAGGTGTATGTATGCCTTATTCGTTTTTATAAATATATTTCTCATCGTGCATTTGTTAATACGTTAGTTAATAATATTATTGTGACCAAAACTTTATTGGGCTGTATTTTTACGCATGTAAACCCAATTGCATCATTCGTTTGTGAATCCCGAAAGTCCGTTCGATAAATGGTAAGTTATAATAAACGTTCTTGCTAGTAATAAAATCGTGTTAACGCGTATGTTAGCGAAAAATGAGATATACATATTTGTCACAGATTGTTTCAACGCTGTGGGCTAAGTAGAAACGGTTCGCATCTTAATGTAGGAGTACATATGTATGTCTTTTCAAAGGAGAACTCAAAGAGAGTTTTGTTTTACAACGTCGTAATTAGAGGTGTGTTTGGTATTGCCATACGCGAATCCTATACGTAGGTACAATTTACTAATACGACCATCGAAAAGATTAAACCTAATTTGTGTGTAGTAAACACTTCTTGGTATCTACAATGTTAATATCTTTACTATAACGCTCATGTATTTGCTTAGTTTATATTAGGATAGGATCTACCATTTTTATCAAAATAATATAATGTTATATTTTAAATGACAGCTATGTGGAGCAAATTATGTAGTAAGTATAGACGATTTTATTTGATGTCGAACATTAATATGTTAGGCAAAGTTTCCCATTTATGTATTATGGTTTTTCTTAATAAATAATTATGGTAAACCAAAGAAAATATTGTAAATATAAATATTTTAAGTTATAATAAAGTATTTAATTCTTTAACTTACACATTATTTATTTTATTTGCCGATACAATGTTCGGCTGGGTAGGTTACCTACATAAAGGTATAAGATGAGTTTTCCTTTAGCAAGGTGTTGCCATAATTGCGTCTGTGTTGTCCAAGACATCCGTAATACTGGCTTTGTGTCCAATTTATTATTAGTGAAAAGTACAAATTATTTATTGACTGTGCTATTTATTACTTAGGTAATGGTTCATTTAGTGAAAATGGTTTTTAACATTCGTTTTTAAATTCTGTAAGATAGTTAAAAATTTCAGCTGTAATATGCGTTTTTAATTTGTAATGGACTATTTTGTAAATAAATTTTGTATCGCAGTAGCTTAATTTTAAGACCAAATAAATTAATATGTACAATTTAACGAAAACAATATTGAATTAAGAACACAATTTTTAATGTCATTAAACTGTAATAAGTATCTACGGTTATATCTGTCATTTGGTAAAGATAGATGTAGGTATCTCTAAAAGAATATAACATCTATAAATAATATTTTTGTGAATATTTGTATTGTATTGACGTATCGAAATCATAAGTGTTTAGTAAGAAAATGTTTAATATTAAGATTAAAAAAAAAATTGCTATACTATATTTTTAAGTTACGTATGCACCATCACTTACTGACTCGACATAAAGACGGAATTAAAGGATAGTTAGTACACTTGTATACGTAAGTAAATCAAACGTTAGATAAAATATGTGAATTATGCTGAGAGATGCGCAATTACAGCCTTAAAACGTGGCGTTTACAAGAGCTTCCAATTGCGTTTTGTGAATAGGACATAACAGTACCTACCACGAATATATATATCCATCCTAATAAAGAAAGTGGTGATGCCATGAACATAAATTCTGTAGTTTTTCATTTTAAAATAAACGCAGACAGCCTTCGACTTCTTTAGCGAATAAGAGGTCTAATGACGCAAAAGATTCAAAAACTTCGGTTTTGCATTATGCATAGACCAGCAGCATAAGGAATTTTATCTTTGAAAAATGAATATTGTACATATTGTTTTTTATAAGTTCCTATTAATATTGGAGTGAAATTATAAAAGATGCATCAGATTGACGATCTTTGTATCTACTAGATACTTATGTAACAATTTCCGAAAATAATGTACTATTGATTTTTCATTTCACTATGTATTTGAAAATGAAATCTATGTGAAATAATTATAAATAAAAAAATATTCCTAAGATAAATATCATGCATGTTACATCAGTCAGCTAAATTAAATTCAAATCTAGTTACTTAATAAGAATGAAAGTATTTATTTTTAAAGACAAAATAAACAATTGCATTGACTGTGTTTTTTCTTTTAATACTTTATTTATAGAAATTATATAGGTAAGAAGTGGTACGTATTTGGCTACCGTCGGAGACGCAGCATTAGCCCTGCTCATTCTGTAAGGACACCAGTGTCTAATCGTTGAATAGTAAAGGTTTAAGAATTAATGAAATCTATATTTTGAAGAGCAGTTGGAGTAATAATATCAAGAAGGTAAAACAAGTAGCTTATGTACTCACATGTAAATTGCACTCATTGCGGTACCTTGATATATTTCGAGATTAATATAAATGAATAGATTTCGTATACATCGTAAATTGAATGTCTATTAACAATTCAATTGCTTATGATTTTGTACGTGGTTTCAATTTAATATATACGATGTGTAGTATGTGTAGTTACTATACATTTATCGACTATAAAAGGTTACAGGAGTGTTGAATATAAACGGCGAATCGTAAACCGGCAAGCGTAAACAATAAAGTTTAAACGGGGGATACTGATAAATGGTTCCCGGGAAAGCTAAAAAAAACATTATGTACACGGATCCCTTAATTCCGCGTAACATTAGCTTATTAAATTCAAAGTGTGAGTAGTTACTGCTTCGAGGAAAATATTGTTTTGTAACTATATTATGTATTCGAAGTATGATTTATTTTGAGCGAACAGACATCTGAATTTATGAGTCAGCTTATAATAATAGTTACAATTATTATTTAGAATATATTACAAGTTAGTCACCAATTAAAGTTTAAATCCGTGATGTTAATACACAATTTAAATACAATATACATATATGGTTACCTGCTATATTCAGTTCCACGTAATATTATTATGAATTTTACACTGTACGCTATTTTTTATTTCACTTTTCAGTATTTTCTTATGAGTTATATCTTCGCACCAAAAAGATAGTGGGAAAAGGATGTAAATAGAGGAAAAAGAAATAAAAAACAAAAATAGAACCAAAAAGGCAAATAAACACTTTTCCTGGTCCAAATTAATTATAACGTGGCGAAAATAGGATTTTACCGGCGTTGCGATTGCGAGAACCCCTATTACAGGATCAACTAACCAACGGCTATAATAAAATCTCTGTTATATTCGTAATTTCTATCTTCACAGGAGCTTCAGTATATAATTAAATATCAGAGTTATTCAGAAACCTCCATCTAGGCTTCGCGCTTCAACGGATAACGAGTACGAAACACTACCACTACAATGGAAAACTTCCTTACTATTATTTACCTTAAGTTGACAGTGACAGTTGACAGTGATTACTCAAAAAGTAATGATCATCTTAATAATACATACCAATATAATGATTGTATAAAAGTAAGCGGAAATAATGTCTTATTGAGGTTTTGATTAAGATTTTCATATTTGTATCAATATCGTTCTAATAATTTCACGACGAACAATTTCAAAAAACATAACCCTCTCCTTATAGTCGGATAAAAGGTGTATTCACAAAATGTACTTATGCAATCAAGAATGTATCTACGTAATGTAGGAAAATTGAAGAATATAAGTAGTACGTATGAATTACTAGTGAAATCAATTGTGAATCAGTTACGTCACATGGAATTCACACTAAGCTTACGGTGAATTGTTAATCGGTTTATTTATAACAAACGACTTAATAGTAGTACAAAGTACCCTAGAAGATGTTACACGACGATATTAGTTTGCGTGCGTGCGTGCCAAATTACAATATAGGTGATGAACACAATTTGATACAAACCATACGATCTATATACTTAGTATTAGACAGTAGAAGCGCCATTATTCGGTGATTACATTGTTCTTTAAAGCATACATAGTATAAATAACTAGTACATTATAGAGTAAACGACTCTTTTCATTGACAGTACCTACTTCTTGCACCTTAAGTATGAGGAGATCTTAAAAAATAAAAAAAATGATAATATAATACAAACAAAAGCTTCCCCACGGGTCTTCTCTAATGTCGATTTGCTACACTCGTACATGTATTCAAAATAAATGCCTTGGATTTTTCATGTTATGTTTTTTATTGATTGATGTCTTGTGTTCAAATAAATGCATCTAAATTTCGATTGAACAAACAGTCGCAGTACATTTACTGTCACAGTACATTAAAGTTTTGTATATAGCAATGAAGAAGTTACAATAGTTGTTCGCGTACTACTGTGAAATTCGTAATGCCGTACTAATTACAGTGGAAAGCACTTCATTAGCGAAAGCATTGTTACTTCCGGTACACGATACTGCTATTGTCGGCAGTCCATTGTTACTGTTACTTAACGTGCCAAATTATTTATTTTTCTGGGCTGGGTTTTTCCGATTTTGTATATGTTTTATGTTACGAATCGGACACATCTATAATGATACATATATAAAACGATCATGAATATTTAATTAATTGGGACACCCTCACACACGATCGTCTAGTCCCTAATTAGGTATAGATTTTCTTTATTTATTTGGAAAACATAGGTGTAACATAACGTTACACCAACTTATACATCATTTAAAAAACTCGTTGATCAGTGAAGTTTCCAGTAAATTACAAATTGTTAAAGTTAGGAGCAGGAAAGATAAAAAATAAAGAAAACTTAAAAATTAAAACTTAAAGTTTAAAAAGTAAAAAAAATTAAGGATTAAACAATTAAACATTAAAAAGTTAAAATTATTAAATTGAACGTTAAAAAGTAAAAAACGATACGCAATACTAATCATATCCATCTCCATCTTCATTCAGCTATCGCTTTATATCGGCTTGCTGAACATTAAATTTTGAGCAAAAACTTTATAACGTATTTCTATTGAAGAGTAATAAACTGTTTTCTTTAAACCAGTGAATCAAAGTCAAAGTTAGGTTTGTGTCAAATATTTTTAAATATTAATGATGTATCATCCACAAACGACACAATTTCCTGAATACATCAACCATAAATATGGAAGACTAACTGCCCTAATAGCTACATAACAAAAAGAGTTTCATCAAAATCCGTCACGTAGTTTTTGCGTGAAAGCCGGACAACAAGAAATTTCTGTCTGTAGAGAGACTGAAAGTCTGACGGATTTCTTTCAGTCCACAGACAAAAATTTCAAAATGATTTTTTTTGGCTTGTCACTTGTATAAAGATCCCTAGAGGCATTTTTTTGTTTCTTCAATGTACAGAATTGAACTCTCCAACAGTTTTATTATATGTATACATTATAGATACATGAATGTTGTACACTACACAAAACCCACAACTACACAATCACGGACCTAAAATAATATATTATCTGCTTCGAGACGTTGTTATCATTGTTTTGTTATTGCTGTGTTAATTGTACCAGTTTTCATAAATTACCCAGAAACAATTCTTGTGGTATCTGTTGATTGAGTACCTCGACTCGGGATTGGTTTTATACCTCCAATTACCTACATACAAGTCCAATTAGCATTTATATAGCTCTCCAAATTCTAATTACTAGGCCCAGGTTGATTCTCAGAGCTAGGTAGGCCTAGAGTTTATTAGACCACATCACACTGTTTTGAATATTTACCTGTGAATCAAGGGTTTTATTAAGATTATTCCAGACTTTCTATAAGGTTCAAAGCGAACCATTTAGTTCAGGTACAAAAGAATAGCGATTGTTTAATTAATCTATTTTATTGTAACTGCGTTCTGCTTTTTTCAAAATGCCAAATTTTTCGTACGCTTCCATGAAATGTATTAAATAAAGTAAATAACTTAAAAAGATACTTTTTCAAATTTTATTCTTATGTAAAACAGACAATTTGTCTAGAATCGTAACGAACTTTAACTAAAAGTTAAGACATGTATCAATCAATTGATTATGACGTGATGTTACCATAAAGGCTTATTGTTTCAATTTTTTGCTATTGATTTCTAAATAATTAGCATTGATTAATTATAATTTTCATAGTGCACGCAATATATGTAATTACATATTAGACATAAATAAATGGCCTGTAAAATGAATCATATCCTGTTAATCTTCATTATAAAATACCATCGTGACCCGCTTGACCTTTTATTAGTTTGCAAAAGATATCATCTTAAAATATGTATATCCATTGCACACATTCATTCTTTTTATTTGCTCATGACAGATATTATGAACGCAAAGGTGCCTATCTAGTTAGAAACACATTTATTCTCAGAATCTCGAAAATCGTAAATGTTAATAACAAAATGCGAACTATCTGCAAACGAATATCCCTAAAATAACAAAAAGTCAACTAATTGCGGGTCAAGTTATTCTGATAGGAGTTTAGACGCTAATAAATATAAGTCAAGTATTTTTGGACTGCTTGCGTATTGTCGTCCAAAGATAAAGCGTCGTATGTATGTATGTATAAACACTTTATATAGCTCGTAAAACTTAATTAGAAAATTTAATACATACAATGTATTTTTGCTGTGGTTTCTTACTAATTTCCCATAATAACTTTAACATAAAACATCAGAGTTGTAGTACGCTTACATAAATAGCATTATTTCGCATTCACTCATGATTTTGATCTTCAAATGTTACGCTAAGAACAGTTCAATAAGTGTGTTCGCATCTTTATACTTAACTACAGTTATTTGTCATAAAACATTTTAGATTTCAATTAGTTTCTATAGCCTGTAAAGAAATAGAGAATCGTACTCGTACTTTTACATACGTCTTTTTTCCTTACGACACCAATCTAATGCTTCGTATCTCAGTTACGTCATCGAGTTGTACGATGAGTATTCTTTATTCCCGCGCTCAGTGACGACAACAGATGGCCGCCGCTGGGGTTTTACGTCGTATCGTACTAAGTACGTACAGAACTTCTTTTGCTTAAATCGACAAGATGTGCAATATTTTTATTGTACAGCCTAGTTAATGTTTAATCGGGTTTAAACATTCATGTACGGGAATCGTCTTGGCAACTTTATGGGCCTCTTTAAATGATATTTTTTCAAAAATATAAGTAAATAATTGGAAATACGTTACATGGAGGAATATTCCAGTGATAGCACGGTTGCGGGCATCGACGACAAAATGAAAAATATTATAATGCTTGAGTTGTTTGGGTTTATAATAATAATCACAATTTTTATTTCAATCAGCATGGACCATAGTATATTTATTTATGTACATAATGAAAATATGTGTCTCAAGGAGGATATGTTGATAGCATTCGATGATTTAATTAGTGCATTTTTCGGCTTTCAAGTTCTTCGTATACAAAATGTAATAAGCTGCATATATGTATATAAATTACATTTCATATTAATAAGTTATAATTATATATTATGTATAGTAGGCAATAAAGGTAAATTGATCTTGAAAATATAATTGGATAAGTATAATCGGAAATGTTTAAACTTGTAGAATTTACAACAGACATTTTATTGTGGTTCGGTTGACACTAAAAAGAGAAAGTTGAATGTTTAAAGTTATGTAAGTTACTCTTACATTTTGTGGTCAAAACACATCCTCGTAACAAACTTATTTGGTTTATGGTGTGTAAATATTTGCATGGAAACAATAAAATTACACTATTTCTATTGCTTAAAACTTACGTAGTGCGTTAAATCGTTAATTTTTTAATTTAAAGTCTGAAAACGAGAAAAAAACATATTTGACAACAATTATCATATTACAATATTACAATAAATACCTATCTAAATACCATTTACTAAATTTTTGTTGTTAGTTCATCGTCGATAAGTAACGAATTCTTTACTTTTTTCTATAGTACAATTGTTTTGCAACCGCGTGCCGTACGCGTGGAATTTACGCTGTGATATTTTATCGCCCGCTCTGAATTTTCTAAAGTCATGGTGACGTGTGTGACGTAGGAGATCATTATATGTATATATACGATCAGGCGCATCCCACTGCATTCACAACAAACAGTTCGCTTGAGGTGACAAGACGTGTGTTAACATTCTTTAATCACTCGCAACCCGTCCCGTCGCAAATACAAGGTAAATATTACTGCATTATATGTATTATTAGTGTTCATAACTAGGTCAATTGCAATGATCCTTAACTTGCGTTTTTTTTATAAATAATATTATTCTATTAGAATTTTATTTCAATCGTTTTTAAAACGTCTTCAAATAAAGTGAATAAATTATTGAGTTGTTTAATTATCGGTTAGAATCGAGTCTTTGAATAAATAAGAGTATAATCGGTTTTTTAAGAAATAAACGGTTACATAAGTCATATTTTGAATTTTAAATGATAAGTAATGAATTGATATACCAACTGCAATTATGTGGTATTTTGGTAGACACAAATCATTTCTAGTTTTTTTATAAATATGTAGACTATATATATAGGCATATAAACATATAGCAATAATACCTTGACGAGGGCTTAATGTTTCAAATTGACAGAAATTGTAATATGTTCATAACTGATGATTATAATTTGACTCTTATGCTTGTATGGCTGCTATGTTATTAAGCCGTCGTACAAGGTCTGAGAATAGTATTGCGGTATATCTTATTAACCAGTAATGCAGGAAGTATTATTTTTTACATTCCACACCTAGCTGTAATTACGTTTTAGTTAATTAATAACTATACCAGTTCGCATTTAAAACAATTGTGTGAAGTAATTTCCAACATGGCACATGTTATTATTTAATCTATAGCAGTAGTAGGTATAGAATTGTTTTATGTCTCAGGTGTAATTTTTTTAAATATGTTGCTTACAATTCCAGCAATAATATACAATGCTGTGTATATTATAATTTATTCTTTCAATCTTAATTAATTTTTTTATAGCTCAGTTTTAATGTACGCACCGCAGAAATGTGTTATAATATATAAGATAGTTATTATAATAAAATGTATTTTTTTTCAAATATTTAAATTAGAAAACAAGGCAGTTAAATATAATTGTTCCATCTTTACAGTTAAGTCACTTTTATTAGTTTAAGTTTAGCTGACATTGTGTTTTTTTGTTCACAGAGAAAATGGCTTTTAAAATCATCTTCGCCGTAGCCCTAGTCTTCGTTCTCGCTGAGGCCCAGAGGCCTTTTTACGCTGGACGGGCGCCCATAGGATATCCGGCAGTGGAATCAGAGAGCCTTGGAAACAGATTCGGTGAAGATGCTGACTTGCCCATTCTCGCCAATGGTGATGGCAACCTGATCAACAGACTGAATAGCATGCCAATTGACAACCAACCATTCTGGTACCTGAACTGGAGGGCATACAATGACTTAAGAAATCGGCCTCAGACCTACCCTCTGAAACCCAACAACTTCATCAACTAATAACAAAAAGGAATTGAATGAAAGTAATACATGACACACGTCCTGTGATATAAGAGACTAAATCTTACAAGTTCGCCAAATCATAAATATTATGTTCTTAGAATTGTAAACTATGTTAGGTACATCTAAGATTAACTTAAGCTAAATTCCCCATGAAATGTCTGATATTGCATTTATTCGGAAATATTTATTGTTAAAATAATTTTATATTAATAAAATAATATTTTGCAACTTAACTATTATATTTTATTCGACATTACCATTTATCCGTGCTCTTCGAATTTTATGTAAACTCAATATGTGCAACTAAAAAGCGATAGGAATATTAATATTTTTTATATGATTTTATTTGCGTCAGTCTTAAATGAACTAATTATGATATTGTTTGCGTAAAACTTTCATCAACTTACATTACAAACCTACAGTTGCACATATAGTGAGTATATAGATTGGAGATCCGGATTAGTAAAAAACGGGTTTGAAGCCCGCATGTACGAGTAGGACAGTTTTACTCTGAATACAAGTTACGACGGCAATGAACCTTGTGACGGCGAAGATAATCTAGACAACCCGTACTTACCTTGCCTGCTTACTGCATCTTGCATCTTTATTTTTAATTTATTTTTCCATAGTGTTGTAAGTCTTGGAGGACATGTAAAACGAGTCGTCTCCATAAGTGCTTGATAACATCGATAAACCTCGTCGATGGTTGTGTCGCCCCTAAGAACTTCACACCAATCCCTTTGACGAGGTAGGAAATGTTTCAAACCTCCACAGAAATTTGTGTTCGGTAGAAGTACGAGAATATCGGGCGAATTTGCACCGCAATCCATAAACTTAATCCAATACTAGTCCTTTATCTTTAATATCTCTTCTATTCACAATTGATTAAATATTCTCAATTATTCATCCATTTGTTCATAGTAAAGTCCCATCAAGAATTTTTCTAGGCTTCCACAATTCTATATGAAAGATCTCGGGAATACTGAATCTACTACCTGCATTAGAGCTCTATTTGGGACATAATATTACTTAACTCAAGAATACTTCGGAGCCATTCATTCGTAGACAGTTACTACTTTTAGCTTGTTAGCTTAACAGAAAGAACCCATTTTCATTCTCTAGTGATTTAGCGACAAAAAACGCTTCTGTGTTTCACCATATCGCCGGACTGACTTTATCAATCTGCTGCAAGTAATCCCTATTGGTAGACCAAAGTTTTGAAATGTTTGACAGTTCCTCGATTGTTTGACATAGATTAGCTTGCATTTTTGCTCATAACATGTCATTGTTTATATTGGTGGATCTTCCTGTATTAAATTACTGCTTTATATTAGCAGGAAAGATCATTAAATTGTTGCTGGACTTAAACAAAGCATGACGTTCCATTTGAATTACATACATGTATCACATATTTAATCGAAGAAAGTTAATGTCGTAAGGTAGGTATTCTTCATAACGTTTTCTATAATTTGTGAAATCTACCAATCCGTGTATGGTTAGGGCGGTAGACTATTATAAGCGTTATTGCATTACTTACTCATTGTCGATGTACCTCTTATGAGTAACACGCGAAAACTGAAACAAATCAGAAATGTCTATGCTTTGATTCCTCCGTTACTAAACATTTTAACTTGTAACTTATTTCTGTTGCATGCCTTAATCTAATTTTACGGTGTGGCGTGATAACGTCGTAACTTTGCTCTTTATATTCCATGGGATTCATTTTGTAATGTTTCAGTGAGTTAGACTCTGCTGAAGTTACTTTACTAGTTCATTCAAGATATGTGCTACGAGTATTTATAAAATTACTTATTAATAAAATTTACTTAGAAAACAAATTTAAAAAGGTAGGTACTGGTAAAAATGATTTATGTTATTATTTACTGTAGTGTAGTTTAAATACTGTACTGTAAATAGTATATAAAAAGTTGTAATTGAAACATGTAGTCCAGAATGCGCTAATGCTCTCCTTGCTTCTTCACTTTAAGACATAAATATATATGTATGTGTAGCGGTGGTTCGACCCGAAGCGAATAGCATACTTTCTCTACCGCCTTCACATTAATGCCATTTTTATCGAATATAATTGACAATAATATGCTTCTTTTAAAAAAAACTAATAACATATATAAATAAAACAAACCATCTGTTACAAAATTGTTAAACTGTTTAAATTACTAAATGATTGTTTATTTACAGATACAATGGCCTTGAAAGTAATAATAGTTAGCACGCTCGTTTTAGTCGTCACAGTTGCTCAGAGACCATTTTACGCTGGTAGGAAATCTATCGGATATCCAGAAGTGATAACAAAGTCCAGTCAACCATTCCGCGAAGATCCTAACTATCCGTTGCTTAGCTCGGCCGATCATGGTCTTATAGAGGGATTGGAAAAATTGCCAGTTGACAAACAACCCTTTTGGTATCTCAATGCGAGAGCATATAAAGAAATGAGAGAGAACCCTCAGACTTATCCACAAAAGCCTAATCCCTTCCTTGAGCAACCATAAAATTAATAGCAAAATGGAAAGTAATCATACGATACATACAAGTATACTCGTAATATGAGATTTTAATAATTTATTGTGTGATCGCTCCATGTACAATTATAACGCAGAAAGAGTATTCACAATTATATATTGCATGAACATTTTTCTAATAACTTCTTAATTTCCCCACCAAATACAACCAAGTATACAAGCTTAGTTCAAGAAGTCTTGATATATTTCTCTGTTCACGCTATGATGATTGATTTCAAGTTGGAAGCGGTTCCATATAATTCTATTAAAACTAACACGAGGGTTTTTGAATGGAGCGATCGATTAGTCATAGTTTTGAATTTACATAATCAATATTCCCCACTATATGAAATACTCATGTGATCTACTTAACAATATTACTTGTTGATATTATGTTGGTATTTAATATTCATTGTTGAAAGTTTTGCCCGCGAGAATTGTATCTGCGTGAGAATTGTTGTGCTTCGTACTAGTATAGGAACCGTACATGCTTAGCGTTTTGTGACCTTATACCAAAACTAAATTACAAACTTAACAATCAACGATTACTATAATGAAAAAAAAGAAATCATGATCTTGTTGTCAACATGTCGCTTAAGATATATGATATTAAAACTACAAACATTGGTTTTATAATGTTATGTTACTATTCATCTTCATACACATAAAGTAGACTTAATAGAATACGCTGAGTGCTGTAGCGCTAATATTCAGTGCCTGATATAATAGTTTGTGCGCAAACAAGCGTTTTAGACAGGCTTTTATAAATTCCATTTGGACCTCAATACGGTAATAATAGAGTATGACTGCAGACTTTGCTTTTAAGGTCGACAAAAGTTTCCATTCTCAGGCCTACTCTATTCATCCCGTGATTCAAAGATAAAGAGGGCATGTTTGTACAAAATAAATGAGCGAATAATGTGGGGTAATGGTTGAGGATGCAGCGGTAGTTAAAATATGACCTGTTTTTTTTGGTTTTTAACTGTGATCGTTACAAGTTACATTATCTAGCATCACATAAGGTTGCTTAACAAAAGTGACATACCGAATCTCTACCGATTACTTGTTGAACGTTCAGTCACTGATGGCAATTCAATTATTTCTGACACAATCACTTAGTATGTTGTACTTTTCAGATTACTTTGAGCCTTAGGGCAATTGACCGCCAGCATTGGCTAACAAAGAATTCTTTTAATTTTCTTTTTCCTGTTCGTCATACTTTCTTTAGTTAAAGAAATTCTTTCCGCTGTTACCTATCGCAATTGTTTTCCTCTCAAAATACGTTGAGAATAATCTTGATGCTTTTAATATGCTGATAAAAAATCACCATTAACGAAGGCTCTGTCTAATTATTGTTATCATTTAGGTAATCGCAACAAAAGATCTTGCCTTTCAACTTTAGTGACTTTAGTCAATATGCAATATTGTTTATTTACTTTTTCTTTTTACTCTTATTAGCCTCTAAAGGCGGAAATAAATTAATACAAGTCATTTGGTTTTATAAATTCACTGGTTTTGTGCAAGTTAAAAAATACAAGGACTGTATGTTTCTATGTCTACATTCTACACAAGGTCGCAGAATCTCGGCTAAGCTAGCGGTTCCAATACCGAGGGAAATGACTAGAACGGTCTGAGACGGAAGTGATTTGATGGAATTTGGCGCTCAATCGAACCTCAATCATAACTGAGGCCATTTTAGAAAACTGGATCTTGGGTAATATAATATCTCCTTTTTTATATTACAACTACTTTGTGAACACTATGGTTTTCTCAACAGTAAAAGATGGAATTATTGTAAATATAAATTGAATTGTCCAAAATCGTTCCACACAATTTTCAACTAGTATTATATTTATATATGGAATATGTTGATATTAAAAATGATCCAACATAATTTTCAAA
Source organism: Aspitha aspitha aspitha (assembly GCA_018246895.1). Lineage (NCBI taxonomy): Eukaryota > Metazoa > Arthropoda > Insecta > Lepidoptera > Hesperiidae > Aspitha > Aspitha aspitha. The sequence goes on along the minus strand of DWGJ01000642.1, from coordinate 4,882 downwards.
TGAACATCTCTTATATTATCGGACATTGAAATACAATAATTCGGAAATGAATGAATTAAAAGCGATGATCTGTAAAATAAATTAACAATTTTTAAGTGATGCATTCAAAATTATCGAACCATAAATAAATAAACCATACGACAAAACGTATTAGTAATGTTAATTTAATTAAAAGACTAATGAAAATTAATTACCAAAGTCAACAAGGTAACATTGTGGCACGTTGGAAAAATGGAATTGCAAATTACAAAACCATATCCTTTCATTGATAAAAAACAGATATATCCAAAAGAAATATTCTTTATGCTACCTATGCTATTTAAAAAATTCATGTAAAAATTGAAAGTTGCTTCAACACCCACCCCGGATAAAGATTTGTGCTAAGAATATATTTCTATGTTTTGTCCGAGTTGGATAAAAATATCTAATAAATATACGTATATACTAATATAGGATACATGTACATATATTATAAATATAACGTACATGTAATATATACACATATGTTTATCAGCTGTCTGGTTAGTGTTGTAGTACACTGTACACAGGCACTTCATTGCCAAATTTGGATTAGCGGTATGCAATTGTTCTTCTTAAGATTATTATTATTATTACTGCTCCGCAGGCAGTAGACGATTATATAGACAGTATATATCTATCGATCCAAACCTGTTAGCCGGCAGTAATATTACCATAATCAATTAAACTTGCATAACAATGACGCAGATGAATTGTTCGCAGGGCTGTCGCTGTTGCAAATTATAACATATACAAATATAACGTTATAATATCGGGAGCGTTTAATCTGTATTATATGACCCCTAGTGGCAAGTTAACATGATCATCGAAAATGAAGCAAAAATCTATTGACCTTCACATATGTTATAGAGCTCGATAAAGATAGTTGAAGGGTTTTAATGTGATTCGATATTTCCAACAGATTTAATGGTCCACCACGAACTAGCCTGAGGTATACGTCCGGTTCTACTATAGTTGTGCTATTTGAATTTGTATTTATTACAGTTTTCCGGTTTTACTATACTATAGTTTTGACACTGAATGCAAGTCGCGAGGCGTTAGTGACAACCCTAATTTTGCTGCGTGTAAAAATTTGCCTAGGTCTTTTCGTACTGTTATTTTATTATATGCGCATTTGTCCTATCTTTAGCACAACAACAAACAGGATGTCGTTCTGGGTCTATTAATCTAACACCAGGGTTGCTAACATACAATTTAACATAATATGTAAGTATAAAGAATTTGCTTTTAAGAAATATATACATATAGATTGTGAAAAAGTTGACAGCCCTACGTAATTGGTTTAACATTATATTGACATACACATATAATATTATAGCGCATATTATAAACAATTATATGACTAAGAACTTTTAATATCAGTATATTATACATATGTGTATTATATTTATGTATGTGTGTACTAATGTGTAGTATAATTATGTATATTTAGGCTTATATACTTAAAACTGTCAATTTATTGTAGCACCTACCGCAACCTTTCTTCATCCCCCAAGGGTTGACTGGTAGAGAATGCCAATTGGCATTAAGTCCGCCCTTTGTAATAATTTTGTTACAATAAAGAGTAAAAAAAAAAAAAATGACAAGCTCGCGTCAGAACACGTGGACTGATCGAAAATTCGTAAGACGGTATTTGAGATACACATATGCTGTATCTACGCGTTTGTTGGTTGCCTAGGCAACCACTGTCTGGCACTCCCTGAGGGAAACCCGTTGATTTTTTTTAATTAATACATACATATCATCACATCAGGTTTCTAACGGGGTAGGCAGAAAGCAGCGAGACCCAAATATCTCTGTCCTTACAAACCTGCCGTGTTTCATCTACATTCATCATTCTCTTCATGCATACACGCCGGTTTTTAATGAATATCCACCAAATCAAACCTGACTTGTTCGTGTTTAATATTTACACGTGATATGATATGTCTCCCGTCCAATGTTTACGGTCTAGCGGCACGTATGTACAATACATTGTATGATTTGTATAACGTAGCAGTTTCGCAAAGGAATGGGATATTGGGTTGCGCTTGTTAAACAAACCCGTGCTGAATAATATTTTTGAACTGCCTAGAATACTGCTTTTAGTTGGCTATAGAATATAACATATTATGAATCAACCACAAGTACTCCTTATAACATAGGCTGTCAGTCAGTGAAAATCCATTCGAAATCGGTTAAGCCGTTTCGAAGAATACCCCGAACAAACGAAGAGATAGACGAAAAAGTATAAAATTACATCTTTAATGTCCTATATACTTTCCCATGCACTCAATAAAAAGCTAAAAATGTTGATATGACAAACAGATATTATAAAAACGTTATAATATCAGTACTATTTAGGAGTACAGACATTGGCTGATGGGGGAGTCAAGAGCCTCCGAAACCGGCGTGTATGTAAGAGAGTGATGAATGTAGATGAAGCACGGCAGGTTTGTAAGGACAGGGATATTTGGCACTCGCTGCGCCCTGCCTACCCCGCAAGGGACCTGGCGTGACTTTATGTATGTATGTATGTATGTAGTAGTCGCCCTGTTAGAGGTCGATCACAGATGCGTTGCTACTCTCTAGAACTGAATCGAACGAGTCTACTCGTAGTACACACGTGAAACTTTCTTTTGTTTTCGATCATTTGTTTATAAGGTTTTTGTATCGACAATCGTCAATTAGATCATGGCTTCACTTTAGTTGAAACAGATAACTGTGTACACGAGGCTAATGAAAAACAAGAGATACAATTAGTACACTTCCTACACGAAAGATTAATGGTTTTTGGCTGGGTTTTTGTACCGTTTATTATCCCTACAAGTTCATTCGCGTTGGGTCGGTTCAGTCACTGTACAAAAAATTTGTTTTAGCGATACATAAGACAAATGCCGCACCGCTGCAGGCGTTGTGTGCGGTGTTTAGTATAATGTTTTCTCTCTTGTACTAAAGTGAGCGAAATTTAGTCTAGAAGTTTATTATGTTACTTAGGGTTAGGGTATAAAGGACGGACCTAAATTCTGTACTAGTCAAGCTAGGCTGATTCGAATATGTGGTGGATATATCAAGGATAGCGGCAGTTGTAATAAAAGTCACTTTTATATGCCACTTTATAATCATTGCTGTAAATATATTTGTATAGGTATAACAAATATTGGTCATCTCTTCGTTCTTGAATTTTCAAATTCCTGCCATTCTTCACTCTGTTTTTTATGTTTTCTAAACATCTGCATTTGATTTTAAATGAAATGGAACTTAACTTATTGTAAGCGTTGCCATGAAATAAATATTTGTTGAATTACGTCAAGGAATTGAAAAGACAACGTGTTGGTCAAACGACCCCACTTTTGAATTGTTTATGTGTGCTTGTTCGTAACGGTTCTGAGAGGGATAAAGAGTGAATTGGGCTGACTAATGCCTTTAACCTTAGAAATATCTGACTAATCCCTTCAAACATTGAAATATTATTGTACGAGTACGACCAGAAGTTTAAAGATTTTTATGAAAACATTTCCTGATAATCTCCGTATTTATCAAATGAGTTTGCTCTTGGTTATTTCATGAGAATATTTTTTTGATATGTCAGTCAGTACTTTAACTCATTGACGAATGTCATCGCGATGAAAATATGTACTGCATTTAAACAACTGTGGATAAATGCATATGTGTATCAAGATACTCTTCGCATTTTGTGAAGCACGAATATTCCTACAAATTTAGAAGAGAAAAATAAACTTGATATAATCTTGTAATTGTTAGTGGAGAGATGTAGTGGAGCTTCATACAGCCTGACAGCCCGAGGCCAGCCCCCAGACCCAGCGGTGGACATAAAGTTTGGCTTTCGTAATATTATTACTTTAGAAAATTGTCTTGGAAACTTCAAGTACTCTCGTTTTACTTTGTTGCAAAAGTTAAAGGTGGCGAACTAGTTATCCTTAAATGTAACAATGTACGGGTACCTACTGCTAAGTAGTTTGGAGTAAAGTTAAAATAAGACCTAAATCCAAGGTCCCGACTCTCGTTCGTATTGTACAAAAATAAAAACAGACCGTCCGCCGACTCGATAACTTTTAATATATTTAATAGACAGAGGCAGTTTCGAGGCATAGTGGACCCGACCACGCGTTGCCGTGGTTACATTATGTCATATCATATATGACAAATATCGTGCGTTCAGAAATTGATCTTATGTAACAATTTATGACAAGTGACTTTTATTATTTATTTATTTTATAAAAACTATCCTATCTTTTAAGTTGGATCTAATAATAGATATATATGTATAACATTTTATTGAAATCGGATTTTTACACGGGATTTTTATATATATAAGAGATTTCATGATATAGATGCAATACGAATATTGAGACTGAGACTCATCTATGTCAACCAGATATTGGCTGATTGAGGAATCAGAAATCTCTGAAACCAGCGTATGACTATGATGATAGTTATGTAAACATTTGTAGAAAAAGCCGCTCAGATCTGTATCGATAGAAATATTAAGCACACGGTATTATACAAAAAGTTACAAATTATAATAATATCTAATAAGAAATATTCATTTTTAAATATAACATGTTATAATATTATATTCTTTGTGCGCGTGTTTAATTTTCTCTTATATAAACATTGTTCTAGACAGTTTTGCTCATATTTTCATAGCCGTGTATATAAGTAATAAAATGTGTTTATAAATGTTTTATTGTGATATAATATTGAAATAAAGTTTACCTATTGTATTAATATATTAATTAGTTTTAATGTATACATATACTTGCCTGGCCTCATGGTCGAGTGGTTAGAGACCCTGACTGCAAAACCGGAGGTCGTGGGTTCGATTCCCACCCAGAACAAA